>PVHY01002870.1:8688-116589 GCA_004024945.1 Uropsilus gracilis | reverse complement strand
AGAGAGAGAGAGAGAGAGAGAGAGAGAGAGAGAGAGAGAGAGAGAGAGAGAGAGAGAGAGAGAGAGAGAGAGAGAGAGAGAGAGAGAGAGAGAGAGAGAGAGAGAGAGAGAGAGAGAGAGAGAGAGATTCATAGTGTACTAAAGAATACTGTGAAGTCTGTGAAGATTTCTTGTAGAAATGGGAAGTTACATTGAGTCTCAAATGATACAGGAAGATCTGAGCATTCAGTTAGCTATATAAAAGAGTAAAACAGAGGTGCAAAAGATAAAGAATATGGAGGCAAAAGAAAAAAAAAAACGGATCCAATTGAAAGCAAGTGGTAGCAATGTGTCTAGAAAAGTAAACAGAAACAGGTCAGAAAGACTGAGGCCAGAACACAGGGCTCGGAGGTCACATTTTTTATATTGGCCTGAAGAAGCCCGTGAAAGTTTTCAGTTAAGGAGGTAATAAAAGTTTAATTCTGCTTGAGAGAAAGCATCTTAGCAATGGTTTAGATTCTGTAGAGAGGGAAATTGAAATGTCATTATAAAGTTGATGTATAAAATGATTAGAATCAATACTAGAATTTCAGGGCTAGTAACTGAGGTTTGAACCTTAGTGATAAGGGAGAACAAACTAGCATTAAGGGAAATAGCACACTTCAGGGATTAAGAGGAAGGATAAAATATTATTGAGAGTATGTCACCATTTGATGTTGAAGGGGTTTCTACATCATAACTACTAAATCATATTTGGCATAATTTAAATATTATGTGTGTTTTTATATTAGGACTTTCAGTTGTGATGATTCATAGGCAAAGAACATGGAAAATTTAAAAATTAGCTTGAATATTAATGATTTATACATTTTCAATCATGCCAAATCACTGTTTACTGTAACTTCTACATTGATAGGAACTATTGATCTGTTTCACTTAATGATAAAGATAATATAGTTTTTATTGATTTAAAATAGTTACTTTGATACAGGGTAGTGACACAGTTAAAAATTGTATAGGTGCCAAAATACCCTGCAGGACGGAATCTGAAAGAACCCTGAGAGAAAATGGGAAGCAGGGAAAATGGGGGATAAAAAAGGGAAAAAGGGAAGAGTGAATAGAGAGGAAAAAGGAAGAGACAAGAATGGTGAACTGATAGGATGGTTCCACATGGCCTGGCCAGGGGAAACCTCCTGGAAGAATGAGCTAATGGTGGCAAGGAGCCACATGGTGGGAGAGTGGCTGGCAGAGACATAGCTGATGTGGAGTCAGATGATAGAATAGCAGGCTGGAGGTGACCAGGGGCTGCTGAGGGCAGCCCTGGTGATTTTGACCAGACACCACCGAAGGTAGACCTGGTAAAAGAAGCACATGGAGCTGCAGCAAGGCAGCAATTTGGAAAGTTGATCGGTACATCAGTAATTGTGGAAGAAATTTGAAGAGCCTTGGAGAAGTGGAGCAGCTTGGATTGCTGGAGAGAGAAGAAGCAAAGTGAAGATGCTAGAGAAAGAGTGGACCCTGCAGGAGTGCCTACCTCTCAAGTTTAGAGGGGTAAAAGGGCAGCTGTTTGGACAGGTGTTTGGAACTTTGAGACTAAATGGTGATTAGGGTATGATAACTGGCCACTTGTGGCTTTGAGGACTTTTCATTTTCCCTGATGAATTAAATAAAGCCCTGTTGTTAAATTGCATTTATCTGGCAACTGATATATGTAGGTCGTATGGACCTGAGACAACCTGAGTGGCAAAAGCTATATTTTAAATATGGCTGGTTGGTTGGAAGTTTCTGCCACTCTTTTTGACCCTATTTCAACTTCATACATTGATGTTTTCTTTTGATATGAAGTTTGACTGCTCAAATAAAAGCTTGCTTTTATTTGTAACTAGAAAGGCACCATTAACATTTATTAAGTACCATTAGTGACCTATAGCTTCAGTATCATTGGACACCCAAGTTTAACATGCTTTTTCTCTTATTCTTTGAACATTTTATATACATTCCATTTTTTCTGTCTTTTATATTCATATATGTTTAATGAGTAAAATGATTTTAGTAATAAAACCCATGTAAATTAAACCCATTAATAAATTAATTATAATACTTAAATTTAGAGCTTTTAGTATAGTCTTGGTCTCAGTCAAGAGAAAACATCGTTAATATATTTCTGAACAAGGTGTCCCTGGAATATATGATGAACTCTTGCAGGAAGTCAGAATATTATGAATCTGTCATAATATTCTATCAATAAAACTTAATGGCTGGTTATAATTTCAGTTAAATATTAATAGCAAAAAAGCTCCTATTTAGCTCAGCATATGTTTTTTTTTAAACTACCCATCATTTCCGTCCTTGAAAATGCTAAACTTAAAATGGGCATTTATTAAGTGAAATAAAATAATTTATATGCGAATACTATCATATATGTTACCTTAATTGATGAATTTAGGGAAATAGACAGATACTAAAAAATTCAGCATATAGTTTACTGTTTCTGTTAAAAATTTATTTCAAATTTTTATGTTATTTTTAAAAATTTCAAAGAAAGTAAAAAATACATTAAATTGATCACATGAAAACCATAAATCAAAATGACACTGTTAAGTATTCTGCAGCAAACACACATCTGTCCAAGCGCAGACAAATTGTTTGGCATAATAAGGATAGCCAAATTATCTCTTCTGCTCACCTGGCTCCATAGCTGCTTTTCCAATGTTTTCCTGACTCTCTAGAGCACTTCTTCAATTATTGCAGACTCTCAGAGTTACTCTCTACACACTTCTGTGACCCTTTTGGATTCTATTCTCTTTTCTAAAAACTGCTACAGACCACTTGAATTAAATAGCTTTAATCGTTAGTCCACATCCCCACCTTCTTTCTATATAATTTCATTAAGAGAAATTGAATTTTCTTACTAATTATTAAACTCTGGAAACATTCTGCCAAAAAGCAGTCAGATTTTGGATGTAAACTTCAGAACATCTTAAATACAAGACTTTAGTATGTAATCTCAAAGTTATAAAGATATATAAATGAGTAACAGATAGAAAATAAAATTTTGATATTTTGTTCATCATGGGAAAAAGAAAGAAAGCCTTTTCCCCAGATGCACACTGTAGACTTCATTGACTAACTATGAGCAATGCAGTTCTAACATGTATGTCACTGGCTTATCTAGGTATATAGAACATATGCAATAAATGAGTGAAATCTTGTTTTAAATAACCAAATCAAATGTTATGAGGGGGTTGTTTCTGAAAACATCCCAAGCACAAATGAATTCTAAAATGTAATTGCACAGGTGCAAGCTCTTTACTTGCTTTACATGAATTATAGTGCTATAATTACACTGGTTGAATCTTACATGAGGCGATTCCTTAATACACTGTTCAGATATGAACTTATATTGATTTTGATAGAAATTCTAGGGGCAAAATCAAATTATAACAAATAGATCCTATGCAAAGGATTTTTATAAATGTTGCTCAATGTGGAGTGAAATTACATTGAGATTTACCATATTTATTAAAAATAACTTGAATCCTGTTGCTTCCATAGACACAGCACTTCAAAAATTTAAAGATAGTTTGAAAACAAGTGAACATAATGTGCCATGCAATTGAATGTGATATATTGTGATATTAAATGTGATATTTTTATAATCACTTTTATTCTTGTATATTTCTCGAAAAATCTTATTTTAAATAGCCTTCTTGAAAAATAATGAAATTATTTTGATATACTATCTGACAAATATGTTTAGGAAAGTGAGAAGAGACAACTAGAATGAAATATTAATACCTAAGTCTTCCAATCACTGGTTTTTCAAACTGTGCTTCTTGAAATTCTAGGGATTTTCCTTTTACACTTTACAATGCTTATGGGCATCTGCCTAACAGTTCTAGGGCTAAAAAAAATTTTATGGCCAGTGCTATGAATGAAAGCTGAAGTCAATGCTCACATCCCCACTCCCTGGTCATCTATTCACACAACACCTACAGGGACATTTTGACATTTTATCAATATTTCAGCATAATTGTAAGATAAGTACTTTGCCTATCATGTTTTTCTTGTCTCTGCTTCTGTATTTACTCTGATGTGGTAGGGGGGTTCACGTCTGTATTCAGTGAAATACTTATCAGGTACCTATGACTCCAGTGGGAGTTCATATTTGATATTTACAATGTGTTAAGTACTATTCTAAATAGGTTGCATATATTTACACCTTTCATCTTCATAGCACTGTTATTAACTTCATTTTTTCAAAGATGAAATGTAATCTGTCTTAAGTTCATTCATTTTTTTAAGAGGTAGAGCAAGAAGTTGAGTCCAGAGTCCAGATTCCCAAAGAGTCTTCCTTTAATTGGTGCATAGACTGCAAAGATAAATAAAGTGTAAAGTGGTTACTCTGCACCATGAAGAAAAGAATATACATTCAATAAAATGATGCTAGCAAGTATTTATTAAGCTTATATATTCTGAGATTTACCAAAATACCTTTATATGTATTGTTCATTTAATCTTTAGAATCTGACTTTTTTTTTAATTGGAAAATTAATATATTGGCTTCCAAAATGAGAGAGTAAATCACTTTTTGACTCTAGTCAGCTTTAGCAACAGTCCTTAATATTCTTCTGACAAATTAAAACAAAAATTACAGAACATCCACATTAGACAAGGCTACTCTGTGACTGGGACAAAAGCAGAATCTCAAAAACAAAAGCACTATACAAATCACAGAAATGAATAACATCTTCCTCTTTCAGCTTCTATAAGCAGCTGCCTCTTTATTGATCTTTATTTATATGAATATGAACTTTATTTATATGAACTTTATTTATATGAATTAAAAAATATCAATTTTATTTAATTTTTTATTTTCCCCTTTAAACAAAATAATTAAAATAGTGTATCATTGAATTTTCCCTGCCACTGATACCACCAGAGGATAACAAAGCCACATACTTTCTTGAATTCTCCCCAAAATTTAAAAAAAACTAAATTCTAAAAAAAGTCTTTGACTCCCTCTTACTAAGATTTCCCATATGTGCTCAGGGTAAACGATTTTCCTCATCAGCAGTGAGCCAATAAATCCAAAATGGTTCAACTTCAGTCTTGTTCTTTGGTTGGATGATGACACAATTAGTTCTGTACTTTAGAAAATAAAGAATGGCTAGACATCCATTCCTCTAATAAATGCACTATTCTAAGTAGTCTGAACTCAAAGATGAAGAAATATTTGCCTTCCTGGAGTTTACATTCTAATGGGTAAGGACAGATAAATGAATATAAACACATTATGTCAGTTAATGTTAAATGCTTTAAAAATATAAAATAGGGATTATCATAGATGGTGGTTACAAATCTGTCTCATGGAGTTAACATCCTAAAGGGAAGACTAGAAATATATAAAGACTAGAAATACATAAAAAAGCAGGGTTTCAGATAGTGAAAAAAAAGTTACCATAAAAAAGTTAGAGTGTAAAAGGTGAGGAGCTTATTTTTTAAAAAGATGGTTTGAAAGATAAGGAGATGGCATTTTAGAGATTTGAATTTTGAGCTGAATAACATGATAATGTGTCGTATGCTAACATCTAATTATGTGAAAGGGTTTTATCAAATGAGCAGTAGTAGTAAGGACAAAGATAGAATGCACTTGACATGTTTAAGGAAAACAAAAATGCTGGCCTGAATGGAACAATGTGAGAGAGCAGGAAAAAAAGTAGGAAATGGAGTTATAAAGGTCATCAGCTGCAAATTAATGTGCCTACAAAAGACTGTTTTGTATGTTGCTGATGAGGAAATTCTTAGCACTGAATCATTTATTAAAAGGATTGCTGACAAGAATAGACTGAAAGAAGGCAGGATTAAGAAATCTTGTATTAGGCTGGCAGAGGGATGGTAAAATTATAAGCAAGGAGGGTGGATAATATGGATGTCTAGTATCTTTCTAATAAGTAATAAAGTTACAAAATGGAAGGGAAAGAAAAACTGCTGACTCTGAGGCAGGAGCAGGGTTTGGATGGTGTCATGGTTGGAGAGAATGAGGAAAATGAAAAGTGTGCATTTTTGAATTTGACAATAGGGTGGATAAGGGTACCATTATTTACAATAAAGAGAAGTTGAGAAAGAAGGGGAATTTTTACTACTTTGATTGCAGCTAAGTGTATATATTCAGCTGATACAGACCATACATTTACTCCTGTTACGGAATAGACAAAAGTGTAGGCCACTCTCACAAATCTCAAGGAAAAAACAAGGAGCTATTCATTTGGGAATGATAACTAATATGGGGGAGATGTTCATGTCATAGTAGAATAAAAAGACTTGGAGACAGGTTTATTTTTAAATTCCTTAGGAAAAAAACAGCATAGTATTTAACAATAGTTATAGAGCTAGAATGCTAAAAGTTCAAATTCCTGCTCTACCCTCTTTAACTGCATAACTTTCAATTAGATCATCATACATTTTCAGGGCATCTGTATTCTCTGAACTGGGAAAATTTAAACCTTATTTCTGTTAATAGTCTCATGAAAATCTTGTCTCTAATTTGAAGCTAGGTAAACCAAGGTAGTAATCGCAGATAAAAAAAATGATATTTTTATAGCACAGTACCATTGTGGCAGATATTCTGAATATGTATTATCACTGTTTCAAAATTATATTAGAACTGTTGTTAGATATACTGTTAGAGTGCACATGATTGCATTCTTTGTGAATCATAATTACTCTGAAGCCTGAGTGTTCATACGATTCTCACATCTACTACTGGTTTCTAGTATTCCCCAGATACAAATGTTTGTTGCTCACCATGTCAATGAAGGCGGATGATTTTAATGTTGATAATAGTATTTAATTATAATTGATTTCTTTGTAATCCTAAGTATTTAACTTATGCATTAAGAAGACCGATTTTCATTCGGGGACAGTAGGCTTTATTATATCTCGAAGTTTTCATTAGACACTTAAGTGAAAAAAACCTTAACGTAGAGGAATGAAAGGGTACACAGAAGACACTAGAATTGAAATTGGCCCACATCAAACGCTCAATAAACGGTCTGCTGCTATTGTCTTTACAATATCCAGAGGCCAGGAATTGAACTGAGTCCTACTCTCCATCAGTGTCCTGTACACTTCTGGTGTTCCAAGAATGCTTAAGAGTTGAACAAACTAAAAGAACGCAGTGATTTGTAGGTTTTTAGTACAACTTTTAATAGGGGCTAGAAAGAACAGCTGTAAAGTTGTGGGGCTGCTTCTATTCACGCAGTCATTAGAGGATTTCAGAGGGTTCCATTTGGTTCCTAAAAAAACATCCAAGTGGGAAGGGAGACTGCCAGCTTCTGTGGAAACCAGGTCTTTATAAATGTCACAAAGCTGTCCTCTGACATCCAAAAAGGCCTATCTGTGGTGGCAGGTAAACTGCTGATAAAACGCCTCCCTCATGTATTTTTGATAGCTACACTAGTGAGTTAGAGGAGCCTCCCTGCCCCCAGCGCGGGTCAGGGGAAAGCTCCGTGAGGCAGCACAGACGTAGCGCGCATTCCAAGCCCCGCTGTCTGGCCACGCCCACTTCCTGCCCTATCCCAGGCCTTTCCAGGTCCCCTCTGCCGGTGAACCGGATGCTCTGCCTGTTTCCTCCTCGTAGCCCTCGGCCCCCGCGAGCGTCCCTGGCCAAGCATCAGGCACCCACGAAGGCATAGGCAGGTGGCTCACGATTGTTGGCCTGACAGGTGTAAATCGCTGGTAGGAACTGGGCGCGCACGGCTACAGAGCGTGGAGGAGACACTGCCCTGCGGCGATGGGTGCCAGGGGCGCTCCTTCACGCCGTAGGCCGGCGGGGCGGCGGCTGCGATACCTGTCCACCGGGAGCTTCCCATTCCTCCTCCTCCTGTTGCTGCTCTGCATCCAGCTCGGGGGAGGCCAAAAGAAAAAAGAGGTAGAATGTTTCTTTTTGGCGTTCCTGGGTGGGCCGGGCTGGGTGGGTCGAGCAGGGGCGGGCCGCGTTGCTAAGTAGCTCCGCCGCGTTGCTAGGCAGCACCGCCACGTTGCTAGGCAGCTGAGCGTGGGCGTTGGTTGTCTTAGGGCAGGGTGGAGGCCTTGGGGCGTGGCCTTGGAGCCTTGCTGTGCCTGTCAGGTTGTCGGTTGGGCGCTTTTTGACTCTGGCACCACACGTTTCGGCCCCCTGCTGACCTTAAGGTGCAGCTCGGGGCTTGTGTTGGATGTGAAAATAACCTTTAGGAGTGTTTCCAAATCTACGGGAACGGTTGGTCTTTTATGCTCTTGACTCTAATTACCCACCTTCTTACCCTTTTCAGGAGGCATCAGGCATATTAAAGATGTGTTTTAATTTACTCTGTTTTTAGTACAATTTTTAAAGCTCTGTTTCTGTTGAACTCAATGAATAATTGTGACTATAACCAGGTTATTTAAATCACGCAAATTTGTGAAGCTTTGGTCACCTGATTTCAATCTTAATCTCTAATAACTTTAATGAAGATGTGGATTGAAGTAACTGCTTATTTTTTAAAGTGTATGTAGCGTTATTTCTACATTTCTACGTTATTTCTACATCTATTTCTGAATTTTAGTTACTCATTTTTGTCTTGGTTTGTCGATCCAGCAGGATCAGAAACTTATTTTGGAAATGCGTAGTTTTTCTCTTTTTTCTGTGAATAAAGTTTCTAATTTACCGTTTTATTTAGAATATTCTCTTAATATAGATTTTTTTTTATTCCTCGTGAATTTGCATTCACAGGTGTCTCAAAAAAAACCTCGGGTTTAAAATAATTAGCACAGATTTTTAATGGCTGTGTGGAGAAACTGAAGAAATCTCACAAACTAAACAAATCTGATTTTTTTTTTACTGGAAAAAACAAACTCAGTATTCCACTTAGCTGTTTTATTTTAGTATAAAATTATTGGAGATATGATAACAGGGTAAAGGACACTGTTACAGTAAAACTAGACCTACAGATGTATTAAAAGTTAAAGATATCATTTCAAGTGGTTGGTATTTGTATACCACGATCCAAGAGTTTTAGATTTCATCAACTTTTTGAAAAGGTAGGAGATTAAAATAGTAATTTTGTATGAATTGTCACAGCAGAGGACCATAAAAAATGATGAGTAAGTTCATGGGAATTAAGATGTTTTATCTCCTAGAAAAGTCACTTTGACCACAGTAACTTTCATTTGAAAACAGAAAAAAATCTGAAAATTGTAACATACGTTTAAAGGGTTTTTTCATATTTTAAATATATGTTTCAGTAAACTGATTCTCTGTTGAAAATCTTTACTCTTCCAGCACTGCAAGAAAAATATTTTTTACTGGAAATACGGGGAAGTGTTTATTACTGTGGTACATTTCTATAAGCATGTTCTAAGGTTGTGTGGATTATATGTGATTTCTTCTTCACTAAGTATGGAAGTCAATGCCACTATAAGTTTTGATACCATTGTACCAGGAAGTAAGCAGTTGGAATTGAATATTACTGGTGTAAGTATCCAGGTAGTTGACTGCGAGTTAACAATGTATTCCTTTATCCTGGCAAAGCCAAATTGAAGTAGAAAATTGAATCTGCAATCTTGAAGGAACATTAGCGTAGTTGTTACTAAATAAATAATAGTCATGAGAGTAATAATTATTTAAAGATAGGTTTTTGAGTCAGGCAGATAGATCAGTTACAACTTAGTTTCTGTTTAACAATTGAAAGTGGACTTACATTCAACCCAGCAATCCCACTACTAGGAATCTACCCAGAGGACATGAGAACATTAATTCAAAAGGACACATGTACACGCATGTTCATTGCAGCCCTATTTACAGTTGCAAAGAATTGGAAACAAACCAAAAGCCCCAAAACAGATGATTGGCTAAAAAAATGTGGTACATGTATACAATGGAATACTACGCATCCGTCAAGGAGGACCAAACACATATCATTTGCAGCAACCTGGATGGAACTAGAAAGACTTATATTAACAGAAATAAGTCAAAAAGAAAAAGAGAAGTAGAGGATGGTCTCACTTATATGACGGATATAGGGAAAAACAAACAAACAAATAAGAAAAAATGAAAACAACCAATGGGACTGAACCATGGGCAGAGAGGAGGAGGGGGAAGAAGGTGGGGGAGGTGAAGAGCACAAAAGATCAGGATAGTTAACAAATGTTAATGAAGTGAGAAAGCCCCAGGGTAAAACAAAACAACAAAACAAAAAAAACAACACATTTACCAGATATCGGAAGAGAACAAAGGGCCAAACAACCAACAACTGAACATCAACTTAACCAACCAACAAATTGCAAAAAAATGGGAGATGGAGTGACTGGAGGGGGGATACAGAGGGGGAATATGAAGGGAGGAGGAGGGATCAATTAATGCACAATTGTGACAAATCAATAAAATGAATTAAAAAAAAGAAAGACTTCCTATGTTAGTGGAAGGAAGATTTAATATTGGTAAAATTGCTATATTCTCCCCAAAGTGAATATGGACTCAATGCATTCCTGACAAAAACTGTAGCTGCCTTTTGTAGAAATGGAAAGATTTATGTAGAATTGCAAGGGGCCCCCACACAGTCAAGACAAAATTTTAAAAGAACAAAATTTGGAGGATCTCTAATTCTAGTCATGTCCGGTTAGACTTGAGATAATGAATGCATAACTATTTTATTAGAGAGCTGATCTGATAGCCAGATGGGCTTAGATAGTCCCCCAAACCTATTATAACTGCTCATAGTAGTACCCTTATTTAACAGATTTCAGCTGCAGTGTTTAGCCCAAATGGAATAAATATGTCAATTATTAAAAAAAAAAAAAAAACACAACAGCTTACTTTCTGTTTAATTGCATGACATCAGGCAAACCACTAACTTCCCTGATTTTATTTTAGATATAATACCTACATTTCAGGGTTGTCAATGAGATTAAATTGTACACATACTGCCTTATCGTGATACCTAGAAAATAACAATCATTAAATGGTACCTATTATTTTATGTTCCTCTTTCACATTAAAATAATAGGATGCGATCATAAAATGTAGTTTTCAAATTAGTGTTTTTGCTCAATAAGTTGCTTTTATAAATAGTGAAGGACATGAAACTCAAGAATATAGTGAAAAGAAATAGCTGGTTGAATAAGCTACCAAGACGAGATTTTTATAATCCCTTTCTCTTAATACGAATTTGTGGGAGATTTTGGATCTTAATAATATGTACTTTGCATTTTTAGTGCACTACGGGTTTTTTTAAGAATCAGGTTCATTTAGAATTGTTTTAATCTATAATCTTTTTTGATAATATAAAAGGTGCAAAATATAAAAAGTGCAAAAGAGTTCAAGTTCTGTAATAATTTCCGGTGGACTTACTGACTTCGCCATCATCAAAAGCAGCTGTCCTAATAATTTATCCTATCTACAAGAAAATGATTAGCAAATAGACTATGACATGTATGTGATAGTGAATTATAATATGGAAAATTGAGTAGTTTATGCATTTTTTAGAGAGAAACGTAAGATTGCCTTCATTCAATGAAATATTTTACTATCTTCTGATAATGAGTGTTTTTAAAAAGCACATTTCACTTGATATGCATGTATACCTTTTTTTGGTGTGCTTAGCTGTGAACTAAAGATTTTACTGATTTAACAATTTGAAAAGGGAGAGCTTGGAGAAAAGCAATTCACTTTCACCTTTAAACAAAGAACTTAGTGGAAGAAAAAGTTTGCAGACAAGTTTATAACTTGAAAAGATTAGTAATTCTACATTGATATGTATGATATCAATGTATGATATGTGTATGTATATATATGTATATATGTGTGTGTGTGTATATATATATATATATATATATATGACTGGTATTCCTATATCATACTTGGACAGTTTATTACTCACAATGGTAGATTTACCAAAGTATCATTTTTTTCTGCTGATGACACAGACCAGATGATGTCTGAAAATGTAGCGATTTTTAGCAGAAGAGAAAATTTGATTTGGGGAACTGGGATCTTTTAAAATGGGCTTTATGCTTGTTTAACCTTCTCCCTAGAAGATGATAATCTTTATTAAACTGGAAAATAAACCTGCCCTTTGCTCAGAGGAAAATTGTTTGCATTTCTGGGCCTTGATTTTTCTCAGCTAGAACTCCATTTCCTTACCCTCTAGCATGTAGCCATCTACTTGGCCACTTGGTCTGACCTGGAAACAATGCATGCTGGAGTTTGCTTGGTGGAACTGTTTGTTTAAACATTCTTTTTCCTTCTGTTCTAAATTTCATTTGAACTTTTTTTTTTTTTAACATTTTAAAAGGACAGCTTTATTAAAAGAAAGGCTAAGATCCAAACCTGAAGAAAAGCTGCCTTTGATTCCTTTTTGTTTAAGCTTTGTTCTGTTCTTCTGCAGCTGTCAGTTTGGCTCCATTGTAGTACAGGGGTATTTGTAACAATATCAGTAAGGTGTGCTGTTCATGGTGATGTGGACTAACTTTTTGTTAGGCTGCATTATTAGACAAGCATCCATGAGTGTTGCAGCACCAAAAATTGTTCCTCATGTATCCTCCGTTCAGGGTACTTTTTTTTTTTTTTTTCTTCCTCCTAGCACTCTAAAGCTGTGTATATGTCATGGGAAGAACTGAGTGTTGATAGTTTAGCATTTTAGCTCATATTTCTGTTTCTTGTGGTCAAAGTTTCCCTTGACCCCAGACTTGCCATGCTATGTCAGTTGTCTTGAGAGATTCCACAGTTAGGCACTGACTGGAAAAGAAAAAAACCTTCATTTTGTAATTGTAGGTTTGTATCCTTGACTAACATCTCCCCATATTCCTGATGACTAACCATTCTACTCTATTTGTTTATGAGGTCTACATATTTAGACCCCATCTGTAAATTATACAGATTTTGTCTTTCTCTATCTGACTGACACATATGACCTCATGGTCTATCCTTGTTTTCACAAATAACAAAATGACAGCATTTCTTTCTTTTTTTTTAAAGCCTGAATCACATACATTTTCTATGTGTGTACCTCTTCCCAGACTTCATACAACCATCCACTGGTGGTAGATTGCATACCTTAACATGAATATGGGACTGAAGATATAATTTCAAGATATTGATTCCATTTCCTTTGAACACATATACAGCATGTTGGATCATATGGTAGTTCTATTTAAAATTTTTTGAAAAATCTCTATAATGTGTTTCATAGTTACTGTTCCTACTTATATTCCCACCAACAGTGTATAGGGTTCCCTTTTATCAACATTCATCCCAGCTCTTGTTGCTTATCTTTATGATAATAACCAATCTGACTTTGATTTGCATTTCTCTCACGATACTAATGTTTATATATTTTGTAATGTTCATATGCCTTTAACATACTGGTTGATAGTTTGTTTTTGGAAAATGTGTCCATTGTTTAATTGTAACATTTATTTCTGTTTATTTTTACTATTGTGTTAAATGAGTTCATTATATATTGTACTATAATATTTCATCTTAGGATTTTTTTTTTAATCTTTGAGGATTTTTGGTATGTTGTATTTTACTTTTCATTTGTCTTAAAATATATTTTGATTTCCTTTTCTGATTTCTTCATTGACTCCTTTGTTGTTCAGTAGTATGCTAGTGGATGGATGTTGAATTTTTGTTGGGGAGGAGAATGAAACAAAAATGAGGGATGTCATATGTCACTGTGATACATATGTGATTCCTTGCCCCGGTCCAGCGGTGGGGAACGGTGCCTGAAGGAAGAGGTGAGGATTGCAATCAAGACGACCAAGACGATCTCTTGGGTAGGAGGGCACAGCGGCTTTTCTCTTGATCCACTGGCCCCGAGTTTATTTTTCACTCAGCTTTTATACACTTCATGTAACATATTTCAGCAGTTAAAACAGCCTTTTGCTTGATGTCAATTTTGCTGGGGGCTAGCTTTCTGTAGGCACACAGGATAGATGGCGATCACCAGACCCTCTATGGGATGCCTTTATTATCTTTAGCAGAATCTTTATTTTACAGGGCTTCCTGATATTTATGCTTTACTCAGGGGTGCAGGAATTTATAGTTCCTCATATTTATGCAGACTTATTCAGCAGGCAGCCTTCTTTTTCCGTCCTCGACAATTCCTGTTTTCTCCTTTTTGAAATCTCGCCGTTCTTCACTTTTGTGACATAACCCTTACATGACTTTATACCATCAGAGTACCTCTCTCTTGCATTTTATTTTTTGTTGATTTCAATTGTTGTTTTTCTTTGACCCCTAATTGAAGTTTATGTCACTACATAATTCAGTTTGGTCTCTCTTCCTTTCTCAGTCACTTGCACTCAAATTCTCTTATTTTACTGTTTGGTACAATTGTAAAATGAAATTTGAATCGTAAGTGTGTATTCTAGACCCATTGTTTATTTTTTGCAAATTTCATTTAGGCCACAATTTCCTTCATAAATCAGTGATAATACTACCTTGTATGAGGTTATTTTGAAGATGAAGTAAAACATGTTAACTTTATGAAATGTTGAAAGAATAGAGAATATGAGGCAATGTAATTACCACTACACAATAGAGACTATATCAGAACACAAAATATGAGTTCTAGTTCTGTTAATGTATATATAACCTGTGCTCTTGAGAAAATCACTTGACTTTTTGGAGTGCCACTTTCTCTCTAGTTAAATGAGAAGGTTAAACAAGATTTGAATTTCTGAGTCTGAGGAAAATTGAAAAAGTTTACCATTGTACTTCCAGAATTACATCATTTTATTTTATGGCATAAATGAGTTTATATGGCACGGGCCAGAAATTTTTATTGAAGTTTACTGCTGGACTAGTCATTTGTTTAGAACTTTTCTAGATGTTTTTATGAAATATGATAATAGAAAGATTTATGGTAGTGTGTGTATCAAACAATTTTCAGTCTTTGAGGTTGTCTGTTTCTAACAGTTCTGCTGTGGTTTGATTACAACATCCCTTATCGTTAGATGCTTAGTATTAATTTTCAATAACATAATTGATATTACATGATCCATAGTAATAATTGTAATAATTGAATTACATGATCCATAGAGAATAACTACAACTAATTGTGACTGAGTTATTTAAGTTTTTTTATTTGACTATCAAGCAGCAATTAGAATTATATTTGCCTTATTTTGAATTGTTTCACATAATCTCCAAAGTTACAAATTAAAATATGTTTTTGTACATTAGTTTTCAAAACTTCATAGGTTCTTTTTTAATCTGTAATAACTCATGATAAGAAATCTTATAGAAGTATTAATTTGTCTGAAGTAATTATTACCGTCAATCTCTTAAATGGGAAGTTGAATTCAAGGTACATATTAACAGAATAGAAATAACATTTCATAATCTGAAATTGTATCAGTGAGAGAAATAGGTCGTTGTTTTCTTTCTTTGTAAATTTATCTTAGGTAGCTTGTTTAGTTTCTCTATATAGATTTCCATTTGTTTTGTTTTTGCATTTTCACAGGAACTCATCATGTATGATATAGTACATTGAGGAGTCCAAGGAACTTTCTGTGTTGTGTTCAACTTCTTACTAGAATCTAAGCTTTTTAAGTGTATTATTCCTAGTCTTTAGTATCCATGCCATCATCATTGCAGCAGAAACCTGAAGTAGATGAACAATCTATCTTTTTTTATGTTTGTCTATCAATTAAGTATGTTGTAAATGTTTTCCATATTAAGGTCTTTTTGACTAAGTAGAAATAATATTTTTGAAGTAAGAAATTGAAAATAAACCCACTTGAGTTTCGACTTCCTGAAATAATGATACATTTACCAAAGGACCAAATTAATGATGTTTCTCTAAGGTGTGGTCTGTCATTCCTTTTTCAACATTTATTTATACATACTACATGTCAGACACCATGTTTGATTTTTGAAAGTATTAAGTAAGACAACTATCTAATTCATTCATAGTCCAAGAATCAAAGAGGAAAATAGTCATTTGTAATGTAGTGTGAGAAGTGTATGAGCTGTAAATTGGTGGATGCCAGGGCATTGTGCTAGCATATTGGGATAAGCTCAAAACTAGAGAGATACATGTAGGATATAACCTAATGAAGGGGAAGGTGTTAGAGACAGAAGAAATACTATTGGTAAACTTTAGAAGTACTAAAAAGTACAATAAATTCAAGAAACTCAAAGTAGCTTGATAAAGCTAAACTTAAAGTACACAAGTAGTGGGAGGATGATAGTGGTTGAAATTGAATAGAAAGTCAAATCCTAAGGAACCTCTATAAGGGAGTTAAAAAATGTAGAGTTGGTTCTGGAAATCAGTGGGAAGAACTGAAGGACTTTATCTTGAAGATGAGAGTAGAATTTATGAATATGGTCCTTTCCTCTGAACTGAAAGTAATAAGTATTTGGAAATCATTAGTATAGATTGAAATTGAATTCAAGATTATGGTGAAAAATCACATAGCCAGAGTCTATATTGTGGAAGTAGGAAACCTAATGCAAACTCTTAGGGATACCAATATTTCAGTGTTTTCCATCAGGAAAGCTTGCACAAGATATCGACTTAGTGACTTAGCTGCCAGAGAACTAGAGAGAAATACAACAGTATTTTGGATTTCATAGGAGAGATTTCTTCAATAAGCAAGAGATGCCAGCAACAAATGGTGACTTCCAAGAGACTGAATAAAGACAGAAAAGTGCCCTGTGCCTTTAGCAGGAGCAGTTTCATTGCAGTTTTTGTCACGGAAACTAGAATACAATTGGTTTATAAGTGAATGTATCATAAGCATGTGGAGACAGCCAATACTTAAAACAATTTTGTTGTGAATGGGCAGAGCGTTATTCAGGTGGTAGCTGGAGAAGAGTTTGAAATATAAAGAGAGCAAGATAATTAATATAGAACCACATGGCAGGGAGGGTATGAGGAAAGTTTGCCTGTCAGAACAGTAGGTAGAATTTGCCTGATACAGGAATATGGTAATTCTTAAGACTGTTATATTTTATTTTCTTCTATGCTCATATAGGATTACAGTCCCTCACTCTTGAACTCAGGCATGAGCAAATGATTCACTGGACCAGTGAAAGTGTGAGTTGATATGTGCTAGTTCTAGGCAGAAGGGTGAATTAACAGTACATGTTTTGACATGGCTCTTCTGTTCTAGCATGTAGGCAGGGAAGTGCTAGACATGGTAGATGCTAATAACCATGGTAGATGCTAATAACCATGGGACTTTAAGTTTCAAGGATAAGCAGTCTTTTTGCTAACTGGATATATGAAAGTACACTTCATCTGTTATTAATACTGAGATTTGTAGTTATTATTGCACTGTAAACTATTTGACTTGTTATAAGGAGTATTGACTTCTTACACTCTGATGGGGCATCTTCCATTAACATAGCTGATGTTATGCATTGATAATAGGAGTTACTTCCCTTTTGCTTTAGAATTATAAATTTCATGAAGGATCTGTCAACATTATGGAAATTTGACTTTCTAACTTGAGTGTTTCAGAGCCCAGGTAAACCAGGCTTAGGTTGACCCTTAATTAGAATTCATAGTTTCCTTTCATAAGTGTAGAAATGGAGGACAAAAGAAAAACAAGGTTATTGTGATGTGAGATGAGTGACAGGACTCACTCTCCAAAGAGTGGGGAAAACAAGAAAGAAAGGATCAGCCATTATTTGGAGGAGGGATAGGGCCCTGGCCCTGATGGGCAAGTGGCCTGGGGTCTGGGCCTTTCAGCCTTAGCATGCATAAATTGATGGTGTGTGCTGAAGGAGTCAAAAGAGTTTGGAGATTTGAACCTTGTGTTGGAGTTTGTCTTACTGAGTTAGATTCTGATATTTTTGGAGAACCTGTGAATGAGGCCTGAGAAGATGAACCTGTTGTTGATTCCTGTTTTACCATGGACTTTTTCTAGTGCCTAAAGTTGAGAGAAATACTGAAAGAACATCATGTCTTGGACCATGGTTTGGAGGAAGCCAGAACCGACGCTACAGGAGGAAAAGAAGAATGCCTTGCTTTTGGAAAATGTGCTGGTGAACTCAGACTGATTTGACATGTGGTGAGGTGACCAGGGACTGAAAGGATAGTTTTGGACATGTGGTGGGGTAACTGGGTTTTCATGTTTATTTTCTATCACATGTAATGGGGTAACTGGGGTTTTTACATGCTTATCTTGTGGTACATATTTAGGCAATCACTTTCTTAATTGCTTACTTAATATAGTTTGATCACTTTAAAAGTTTGTTCTGACTTTGGAATTGCATAGCAAAGGCTGTGGGTGAGAAACCTGCAGGGGCTGGCAAGAGATTGGTTTAAAGTTTGTTTGTTCTCTTTAGTTTGTGAGGGAAAGGGCTCAGGGCTAGCAGCAGGTTTCTGAATGACAAAGGTAATTTGTATGTGGAAGCTGAAGGGTTAATAAAGACTAGTCAGTTTTGTTTCAGATTAAAAGGTAAAGGTTTATCTCTGGTTTAAGAAAAGCTGGTAAAAGGATTTTTAGGAAAAGAAAAGCCTACCACCCCCTCTCCCAATAACAGTTAGGTTAATGGATTAAAGAAAAGGGTGCAGGTACAGGTAAATTTATTCCTGTTGGCAGAGACCTGTATTGTCTCTATGAAATGGTAGGTAAACAGAAAGCGGGAGAAACTGAAAGGAATAAAATATTTAGGGCAGTGGATACAATTTTAAATAGCCAGAATAGGTAATAAATAATTTAGAATTATCTATTTTATTGCTAAAAAGTTTTATTCAGAAAAAGAAACATTAAATCATAGAAAGGGCCATTTAAATTTAGAAATCATGTGTTGATTTCTGATTCTTTTCTTTTTTTCCCCTTTAGCTGAGCTCAGAAGGAAAATCCTAGAGGCAACAAGTGGGCACGGTGGCTCGTGCCTGTAAGCTTCAGCCTATGAAGCGGCTGGGGCTAGGGATCGCGGTTCGAGTACCGCTTGGGGCAACGCAGAGAGACCTAGTCCCCAAATAACAGCTGGGCGTGGTGGTGCGTGCCTGTAATCCCAGCTACCTGGGAAGCTGAGGCTGGGGATTGCTTGATTGTGGTATCCTGGGCAACGTGAGCCTACGGTTCCATGGGCAAAAATAGTGAGACCTGGTCTCAAGAAAAAAGAAAAACAAAAACAAAAGAAAATCATAGAGGCAGAAACTATAGGTAGTTGAATGAAATTAAGAATGTAGACTGAGAAAATGAAATTTGTTGAATATAGCAACCACATTACAACGTGTTTAGTTAGGATTTAAAGGCTACAAGAAAACATAAATCCAGGAAGCATATGAACTGTGTATTCAGCACCCCAGAGGGGAGCCCATTTATTATAAAAAAAAAAAAAAAAGGCAAAGGTAGTTCAAATTCAGTTCAGCTTTATGAAATGAGGTTTCTGCTTGGTAGAAAGTTTGTCAAGAAGGTATTTGAATCCTGGGTGGTGTTTGGCTTGCTGGCATATATTTATTTCTTCTCAGAGGCAGATGTTTCTCATGTCCAAGCATGCTAGTGTGCCTGCACATGTGTTCAGGAAGCTGTCAACTATCTCCTGACTATGTTTGGTTCTGAAACAGAGGACCAGGCTATTCTTAACCCCTGCGTGCTCCCCACACCCCCCTTACTCATCTAGGACCAGGCTAGGTGGTAAACTGGAAACCTCCAGAAGGAAAAAGGACCAGAAAATTAGACTTTAAAAAGGATATTCTCCATGAGTAGACTTAGCTAACACATACCTGGGGACTGATGAGAATGAGACGTTAACAGGACATTATCCTCAGACAAGAGGAAATTCCCTGGTCAAAAAGAACAAAACGTGTCTCCTTTCTGTGACTTCAGCCAATTAGAAAGAGACTGATAAAAACCTTAAAGTAATTAAGGGAAAATCTCAAAATATGACTACTGGGAAGTCCATTTTGGTATCTTTGCCCCACTCTGAAATTCTTCCAGAGAGTCTTGTTTTGTTATCAGGAAAGAGGTCAGGCTTTTTTTTTTTACTAAAAACCTCATGCCAGTTTTTCCAACCAGAGAGAAACCTGTAACTCATTATCTGCTACAAAAACTGGCAAAAGCTCTTATCAACCCTTAAGTTATGAACTAGTTACTTTTGTCATTTGTCATTCTGATACCTGCTGCAAACTAAAGGAAAAAAACAAAGCAAAACTTTAAATTGGGATTCTGTGCTGGCCTACAGCCACCTTGCTATATATTTTCAAAGCCGGATCAAACTCTTAAAGTGATTAAACTCTCTATTACTAAACAAAAAAATGATTACATATATTTGTGCTACAAGATAAGCATGTAAAACCCCCCTTACCCTATTACATGTGCTACAAAGTAAACATGAAAAACTCAGTTACCCCACCACATGGGCAAAATTGTCTGTTAGTTTCTGGTCATCTCACCACATGTCCAATTAAAGTCCATGAGCACGTGTTCTAAAAACGGCATCTTTCTTTTCTTCCTTTGGCATCTGTTCCAGTTTCCTCCAAACATGCAGTCCAGGGTGCCCAACAATGACCTTCTTTCAGCCTCCTTCTCAACTTTAGGCAGTAGAAAAATTCCATGGTAAAACATGAACAAACAACAGGTCCATCTTTTCAGGCCTCGTTCATGGCCTTTCCTAAAGCATCTCAGTCAAACTAGATAAGTCAAGCTCCAACATCAAGTTCAGATTTTCAAACTGGATTCTCCTTCAGCACACATCATTAGCTTATGCATGCTAATGTTACTGGGTGAAAGATTCTTTAACTATAAACTATAACTCAGAAATCATCTTCTTCCAGTTTCTCCCTAAGAAGCAGACTCAAGCCGGGCACGGTGGTTCGTGCCTGTAAACTTCAGTCTATGAAGCTGCTGGGGCTAGGGATAAGTGATTCTAGTCCTGCTCAGGGCAACACTGTGAGACCTAGTCCCAAAAAATAGTTGGGTGTGGTAGAGCATGCCTGTAATCCTAGCTACCTGGGAAATGGGGCAACATGAGCCTGCAGTTCCATGGGCAAAAATAGCAATACCTAGTCTCAAAAAAAAAAAAAAAAAAAAGAAGCAGTAGCAGTCTCAAAGCAGTAACACCTTGCATTTTCACTGACGCCTTACTTTTTGTTATGCGGAATTCCCTGCTGCTTGCCAGCAACTTTCCTCAGCTCTTTCTCTCCCAGACCAGGAAAAGAAAAACTCAAACTGCAGTTTACAACTTGCTAGCTTATCTCAATTTACCCTTTGCAGCTCCTGCAGCCTAAAAACATCCAATATTGCAGGTCCTTTCGGCCACCCTCAGCCTTTTATTATATTTTCCACGCCATAACAAGACCCTTAGATTGCAGACTAATTTATTACTAAACAAAGTGAATTTCTGATTTTTTAACTACAGAAACATAAGAAAAACTTCGATTACTCCAATATTGCTCGAACCTCCCTCAACGTTGTCCAAAACTCTTTTCCAAGATTGTCCCAAACCCTCAGTTCTTTAGTCCTGTTAACCTCATGACTTGTCCAATCCTTCAGTTTATTATCATGTGATCGAAGAGTAGACATCTTTCGTTGGCATGCTCCAGCTCTTCCAAACAGGCAGTCAAAAGTGTAATGCTGTCTTCTCGTCCTCCTCCAGGTAGTAGAAACTCCATTGTTAAAGCACCGTCGTGGGGTTCCAGCAGCAACAGCACACGGGTGATGCAAAGGCAAGAGGCATTTATTTTCTGACTTAAGTCAGGGTCCAGCACTGACCTGGATCATCAGGGCGAGTTACATCAGGGCGAGTAAGGACCTCGAGCCCCCACACGGTTTTCTTTTATCCCTTGGCAAGGGGCTTGGGCGTATGTGAACCATTTTGGTTGGCTAGTAAGGGCTTGGGAATACGTGAACCTACTTGGGTTGGCTAGTAAGGGGCTTGGGGATACGTGACCTATTTGGGCTGGCTAGTAAGGGTCTTACCTGGCTACTGAGGGGCTTTGCCATATAAGGGGATGCTGCTGGCTAATGGCCAGTGATGCCTTATATGGTTGGCTTCTGGCTGACATGGCCTTTATGCCCATATAAGGTTGGTTTACCTGCCCCTTTCCATAGAAGCCTAACTTTTTTCCCAAAAAATGGCTGCTTGATACCCACTAACAAAATGGTCATCATTTGATATTTAACACAATACAGGAACCAGCAAGGCTCATTTTCTTTTCAGGTCTAGCTCACATGGCTATGACCTATTAGCCATCACATGGCTAGTGTTTCTTCAGAAACATTTGAGTTAAACTCAGCAAGACAAACTCCAAAATGGAGTTCAAATCTCCAACCTCTTTAGCTTTCAGCAGGCACATTCTGCTTATACTTACTTAGAGTCATAACTTATCAGCCCAAGCCAAAGACCCCTCAGCCCTCATGGCCTGGCTTCCATCTTTTCTACTAAAATGGTTGAATCTCTTCCTTTTCTCCTCAAGCTTCTTTATACCTTTCTTCCCAAGTCTTCCTACCAAGGGGACTACTGGGGGAGTCCTGTCAGGCAAGTATGCTTATTAAAGTACTACCCAGCTCTCTGTGAAATTTGCAAGTCTATAATCATAAGAAAGTAGCTAGCTCTTTATCAAATGTATGTATCAACTGTTAATGGCATCCAGGGGGAAATGGGATAAGTGCCACTGGTATTGAAAGTGGTGACCTGAAGAAGACTTTTTAACTTAACTTTAAACACATACAGGCCTGCTTCCAGAGGCAGGCTACAAACAGCTCAATAACAATTTACCTTTAAGTAGCCACACCTATCTGCCTGCTTCTTTCTACAAAGTAGTCTGCAAACAGTTAATTAGCACTACACAAGAAACATGTAAGGAAAACTCCAGTTACTTTAACATTGTCCAAAACCTTTCTCAGCATTGTCCAAAGTCCTCTCCCCAGATTGCCCAAAAATCCTCAGTCTCTCAGTCCTGATCATCTCACCAATGTCGTCAGAGTTCATGTCCAGACGCTTGAAGACATGTTTCTTTGGCTGCTCCTTTGGCTTGCTCCTCCTTGTCTTCCATACTGTGTTCTCCTTGTCTTCCAGGTAGCAGGAACTCCATGGTGCCAAACCAGCAAAGTTCACTTTCTTCTCAGGCCTAACTTTTGCAGGGCCTCTTTCAGACACAAATCAAACTCAGCAAAACAAACTCCAACACAGAGTTCTAATCTGCAAACTTCTTAACTACATCTAGCACACATGCTGCCAGCCTGGACCAGCAAGGGTTGCAGGCCCCCGGTGGTCACATGGCCAAGCTCACATGGCTCACATCTTGAATCTCTCTCTTTCTGATCTCCATATCTCATATCTGATCTCTGAAAAATTCGAACCTCAATCAGAATCCCTCTCTTTGTTTGCACACCCTTTATATCCTGATTTCCCTCCTTCCAGGAAACCTGTTTCACTTTGACCATTCACTTCTTTCTCCCCCAGCCTCTCCCTGCAGGGAAATTCCAACTAAGGACATTCTCACATTTTAGCATACCTGTCCTTGAAATCTGCAATCTTAAACAGGAGACAATGGGGGGGGGGGGTAGCACACTCTATCAGTATCACTAAGGTTATGCTTACCAGCTCCAGTCAAAGGTCCTGGGGCCCCAGCCTGGCTCAGCCATTATGACCAGGCCTCCATCTTCCTCTCAAAATGGCTAAATCCTTTCTTCTTTTAAGTTCTTTTTATATCTTTCTTACTTGGTTTTCCAAGGCTTCTGGGAATGAGTCTTGTCAATCATCTCACATCACAAAAACCTTGTATTCCTTCCTCCTCCCCTTCTGTCCTTATGAAAGAAAGCTATGAATTCTGACTTTGAAACTTAAAGTCCTAAAGCAACAGGGAAGTAACTCCAAAACCTAGGTATTATCAATGAATAATATCAGCTATATTAATGGCAGGTACTCCCCAACAGTTTATATCTCCTTTCATTTCTGATCTCTTCCCTTAAATAAATTAGCCTCTTTCAGCTTACCAAGTTGTGAAGGTTCCTTTTGTGGTTTTGTCAGACAAGGATTCAGTATAATTTCATAACAGTTTTTACCCAGATCATGGGGTGACTCTGTGTTTGTTTTTTCTGTTTTATCAGGTTGGAGGTTTTTCAATAGGTAAGATAGGAAGAATGGCAAGTTGAAAATATGCTATGGAGTGAATGAAAAGTAAAATGAAGATTGGTACATGCTGATTGGGTAAAAGAAAGGCCCCAGTGAGGTTTGAGAATAAGTATATTGTGCAGGGGGAATGAAAAATGAGTAAACTAGAGGAGCCATTTTTCTTCACTAGTAAATAAATACTACTCCATAGATCCTGGTAGGGAGTTGCTTGAGAATATTAGAGGTTAGTCATTAGGATTGAAGAGGATAAGGAACAGATAGACTGGGTTAATATTGTTTATATGTACTTGAATCAGTACCCAGAATAATGAGAAAAATAAAAGATACTGATCCAAATTCATTAGATGACTTAAATAGAGGGTTTAATATTTTGAAGATTCAACCAGGCACGGTGGCTCGTGCCTGTAAGCTTCAGTCTATGAAGCGGCAGGGGCTAGGGATCGAGTTCGAGTTCTGCCTGGGGCCCGTAGCGAGACCTAGTTCCAAAAAATAGCTGGGCGTGGTGGTGCACACCTGTCATCCCAGCTACCTGGGAAGCTGAGGATTCAGCTGAGCTACCTGTACTAAGGGTGGGGAATTCGTTGTGATTTTAAAAGTTTTGTGTAAGAGTTTTTCTTTGACTCGGTGACAGTTTTTCAATCCTAAGATGAGAAATTGTTTGGTAGTTAATAATAACCTTCATTTTCTCATATATTTCTGATACCAGACACAAAAGGGACAAGAAAGCCTCCAGCTAAAACTTAAAGCTGCCAAACCAGAGGGAAAAAACCTTTAAATGTGCCACTTGCTTGCCCTAAGGGCTCTTTCCTACCTACAGCCCTTCTTGTAATTCCAAAGACAGACCAAGTTCTTAATATGAACAATCTAAAATTTTTCATGACAAAATAAGCAGTAAACAAAGAGTCCTCAGGATTGGGGGAACCCCATTTACCTTACCATATACTCCAATCAGTCATAATTTAAAGTCATACTTGCAGTCCTCCAGACACATGGTCCAAAAACATGGCATAGATCCCAGTTCCAAACCAGCTGTGGGAAGTTTAAATCAGGCAAGGAAGCAGCATGGCATTGACTATTCGCTTTCAGATGGCACAGCTCCAGTGTTTTTTCTCCTTCTACTCTGAAGCACCAAGACTCACTTAAAACCACGGAAGCAACTGCTCCAGACATCTTGTGCTGAAAACAACAGCTATCCAGGTTCTCTTCAGGTCCTCAGACAAATCTCAAATACTGCAATTTCTAAGTCAGCTCATGTAATCTTAACTTCCCAGCATGTTTCTACCAGAATCATCACTGGCCCGAGTTGTTGCATGTAAGTCAGATGCCCATAGCCTCTTTCTCTTTGCCTTGGCTGCAGCCTTGGCTGCCACAGCCAGACCCTTGTGACACCCCAGAGATGGTGGATTCCCTTGTTTCCTGGCGCTGGTCTCTTTATGCTGTACTGTTGATAGGGTGTGCTATCCCCCTATTGTCTCCTGTTTAAGATTGCAGATTTCAAGGACATGCTAAAATGTGAGAATGACCTTAGTTAGAATTTCCCCTCAGGGAGATGCAGGGGGAGAAAGAAGTGAAATGGTCAAGGTGAAACAGATTTCCTGGAAGGTGGGAAATCAGGATATATAAAGGGTGTGCAAACAAAGAGAGGGATTCAGATTCCAGTATGGAGATCGGATAGAGAGAGAGGTTTAATGGAGGAGAGATGGGAATTGGCCATCTTGTAAAGATGTGAGCCATGTGAGCTTGGCCATGTGGCCACTGGGGGCCTGCAACCCTTGGCCCAGACTGGCAGCATGTGTGCTGAATGCAGTTAAGAAGTTTGCAGATTAGAACTCCATGTTGGAGTTTGTTTTGCTGAGTTTAACTTGTGTCTGCGAGAGGCCGTGCAAAAGACAGGCCTGAAAAGAAAGTGAACTTTGCTGGGTCCGGTACCATGAAGTTTCTACATGAATGACAAGAAGAGGACAGCATGGAGGAGCTGGAGCATGCCAAAGGAGCACACCAAAGGAGAGCCCCAGAGAAAGATGTCTTCGAACACGTGGAGAGGAACTCTGACTGATTTTGGTGAAATGATCAGGACTGAGAGACTGAGGATTTCTGGGCAATCTGGGAAAGGACTTTGGACAATGCTGAGAAAGGTTTTGGACAATGTCAAAGTAATCTGAGTCTTACATGTTTCTTTTGTAGTTATTAGGATAATTAGAAATCACTGTTAGAAATAAACTAGTCTGCACTGATAGTCTTGCATTGGTTTGATATTTTGGTTGAGAAGGCTGGGGATGGTGGTAAGAACCCACGAGTGGAAAGTTTAAACTGTTTTCTAAGTTTTTTCTGCAGTTTTTGGAGCTGGGAGCTGAGAAGCAGCTGGCTGGCTTTTGCATATCAATGGTAAAGGTACAGTGTAAATGCTAATTAACTGTTTGCAGCCTGTTTTGTAGAGAGAAGCAGGCAGATAGCAGTTTAAGTTAAGTCAAAAAGTCTTCGTTATACCCTGTTTCACTGTCAGACTCCATCCACAATGCTCCTTCTGATAGTGGCTGGATGGGAAGCCAGAGGTGAAAGTGGGGGAGGCTCTCTTTGTGATGCAGCTGAAAATTAGGCTGTACCATTATTGCTCTAGAGGGCAGGATCTGACAAAAAAGACCTTGTGAAAAGAGATGAGAAATAGTAGTGCAAGGGAGGGTGGTCTGAAGCATCTGGTGTGGCCAGCTCAGTGGGTGTGTGGCTGGGAGCTGTGGTGTGGCAGGGCCTGCAGAGTACTGGCTGGAGAAATCTAGAGGGGCAACTGCCTGGGTGGGCAGCATTGTGAACAGATGTTACGGAATGGGGTGCCAGGAGAAGAAAGATGCATGGTGCTGGAGGTGGCATGGGAAAGAAAAAAGACTTGTTTTGTTTGGAAGTTGGAAAGCTGTTACCTGGAGAAAGCCAGGGAAAATTTATATAAGCTGATTTTGCATTTTTGTTTGCTGGAAAAATTTGAAAAACCTTGGAGAAGCTGAGGCTGCTACTGGAACTGAAGACTTCACTATCTTCTCTGACACACATGGTTGGATGATATCTCAATTGGGACTTGAACTGAGAGTCTTTGACTGAACTTTGTGGTGGAAACCCCCACTCCCCACCACCCTCCACCCCCAGTCTTGGGGAAACTTTGCCCTTTACTTGTGAATGTATTTAGCATTTAGCGTGATTTTGTTAAGAAGAACCTGGTATGCTTTAAAAGGAGGTGGCAGACAGGGACAGGCCTACCTCACCCCATATTACTTTCACCCTGTAACTTTTAAGGCATATCGCTTCTGCCACACCAATGACAGATACCACACTAATGGCAGATTCAAAACCAACTTTATTATCCCCTATAACTTCGAAGGTCTAAAACTCATTTCCTTGTTTTATGGTATTTATGAATCAGATAAGTTTTTTCATGTTTGCAGTATTTCATATCTGTATGAAATATTGCTTCTGTTTAAATGATCTTGTAAAAATTAGGCAACAATTGATCTTTGGAAAATTGCAATCTTCTTTAGAAATACCACCTTTAGCAAATTAATTTTTTTCTAGTCTCAACAGTAAATAATTTTATGAGATGTATTTGTGAACATGAGAGTAGCAATCCTAGTTTTCTGGTTAAGATATATTAGTTACATGTCACTGATAAAAATCATCAAGGTCAGTAACATAGAAATGAGAATAAATGTTTAATAGACTTTCTACCAAAGAAAGAAATGGAAAAAGTAGTAATAATAAGTAGGTAGGAATGTCTGGCTTCAGATTTTGAAGATTGAAAACTCTTCCTTATATTTTCCTATAATAGGTTTTTTTGTAGAGTATAACAAGGCTAAGTTACTATAGAGTTTACAAACTACTGTTATTTATCTTGTCTTGGCTTTTTGAGGCCACCTTCAGTCCCTAATCATGTATCTCCTTCTATAGACTGTTGCTTTCTCCTGACCAGTAGGATTGCCTCTCTGACTCTGCCTTCTTCTGAAATGCTCATTTGATTAGGTTAGGCCAATTAGTGTAATCTACCTTTTGGGTATCTCAAAGTTAACTGATTTTGGGACTTGATATCTGATCTTTGCCATATAAGGAAACATAATGTTGGGAGTGTTAGTCCATTACCCTCACAAATCTTGAAGGGAAGGGAATTATATCAGTATGGATCATCGGAAATCTTTTTAGAATTCTCCCTGCTAAAATAGGTAAATTTGCAGTCGAAGAGGGTTTTTTCTTATATATTTTGCTTATAAATCAACATTAAAAGATAATATGTAAATGTATAAGATAATGTTCACTATGAGACATTCAGTATTGACTATAAAATTAAAATGGTATAACTTGTGTATCAGTCAGGGTTTAGTCAGGGAAGCCAGAGGAACAAGAAGATGAGCATATATGTATGTATGTATGTGTCAGGACTTTGACCTTATGTAATGATGGAACAAGTGAAGTAGTCTTTGAAAGTAAGTACATTATTTGCATGGTTGATTCTGGAGCTTGTGGTCTAATGGCAGTTAGGAGGAGAATGTGATTATAAGGTGAGGAAGGATAAAGTGAAACCCTCTTTAGAGTGATTTTAAAATTCATAGTTCTGAAATTGCATAATAGTTAGAAAATAGTTATTCACTGGAATAAGTAGTGGGAAACAGTAAAAGTTATTTTAAACAGCTCAGTTAGCAGTTTCAGGGTACCAATTAAAGTGTTAAGTTTGGAAGAGTAATAGACATTTTCACATGGGAAGCTAACAATTAAAATTAAAAAGAGAATTTTAATCTGTCTTAAACATAATTGTTTAGGGAATGTATGTTAAAAATTGTATTTTCTTTTATCAAGAGCTTTGTAGAAATGTTTCCCTCCTCTACTCCGCAATTGGATAAAAGACTATTTCAGTCAGGTGTTTACTTGCAGTTTTATAATAGAAGAAAACATTTATTTTGAATACAAAGTTCAGGTATTTTTTCATTTTTATAGTTGATACTTTATGTACCATTAAACATTTTATTTTGTTTCCACATAGAGTTTATTAATATTTTAGAGAATATTAGGTGCACACTTAAATTGGGGCAATCATACTGTATTTGAGTAAACTTTTCTTTTTCAGCTAGAATAAAAATTGAAGCGAAGTAATTTCCTGTATATTTAGAAATATGCTAACATCTTTACCTTTATCCAACTGCCAGCAACTGATATTATTAAGCATAATGTTATACCTCCATTGTATAAATCTATTACTACATTTGAATAGTGTAGAATTTTATAATGCCTTAATAATATTGACAATTTATGCAGTATTACACTGTTTTGAAAGATACATGAATCTATTTAAGAACTATTTTTGTTTGTCTGTATACAATGACATATTTTTCAACAGCTTTATGAGAACTGCTTCTTATGATGCTTTACTGGTGTGACTTTCATATTTTTATGAGATTTTATTGCATTTTCTGAATTCTTTGATGGTGTGCCAAAGTGATTTGCCTAATCAATTCTTCCTTTTTCATAGATACCAGCTTGAATACATTTCTTAATCCTTCCTATATTCAGATAGGGTTGTGTTACATAGTTGTGGGTAGTGAAATGTAAGTGGAATTGATTGATTTGTGCCATCTTAAGTTAGTCCATTAAGATGCTCCTTTGATTTTTGTTGAATTGTCCACCACCACTCTATTTGGAGAACTTTTTTGTATCACAGCTTTCCCTATGAATGTTTATATCAGTGTGCCACCAAGATTTGGAAGATAAAGGAGACAAATCAGCCTTCCTCAGAAATACTTAAAGCAGATTCATGGACAGATAAAAGGTTTGAAGCATCATTCAAGTCCTGGGAAACTACTGTATTAGTTTTCTATCATTGCTGTAACAAATTATCACAAACTGCTGACTCAGTATTAGATTATCTTTGAGTGGATCAGGAAGATATGCTGTTAAGTATACTATGAAATACTCAGTTGAAAACTATAAAGATTAGTTCTTGATTTTTGCAGCAAGATGGTTGGATCTGGAGGCGATTATACTAAATCAAATAAGTGAGAAGAGACACAGATACTGGATGATACCACTTTTATGTGGAATATAGAGAAAAAAACAAAGGGTCAGATAAAACCAAACCAGTGACAAACCCTAGACATTAGACTATAGAGTTGATCCTAGGAGGTGAGGAAGGAAAGGGGGCGCTCTCACGTTGAAAACTTTTTGTTTTCAATTAAAAATGTTCCTTAACTATTTCTTTAGTCTCCATTAGTCACTGCCCTGGTGCTATCATAGCACATTTTATTTTATTCTTTTCACAAAAGTTAGCTATATGTTCTTTATATTATTTGTCTTCAAGTCTCTTAGTTAAGCATCTTGTGCAGATTAGGTGTGTGCTATCTCATGAATCTAATAAAATGGCAGATAGTATTTCACAAAAGTACAGAGAAGCTTTAATGTTATCTGCATAATTTTAAGTCATCACTATGAAATTTCATTTAGTTTGATCATAGGTATACAATTTAACTAACTTGTAAGTAGTCATGATTTGTTACAATGAAAAAAGAATGAGTTTGGGTGATATGGTGTGATTTTTCTCAATAAAATTGTTTGATATCTTTATTTTGTTAATGCTTGACTTTTAGAGTGTAATTCATGCAGTCATTTTCACAAAATTAATTTTCATGTTTGTCAGTTTTCTGAGCAATATCTCTTCTTTGGTAATGATGTTCTCTTTTTGAAATAATGAGATGACTTGTTGATTTTTCTCCTTTATATGATAATTTGTAAAATTCTGAGAGATCATAATTTTGTTTAGCATATCATTTGGCAGGTTTTCCTGTCTTCATGTTTAAAATTCAACCTAATGGAATCCTTTGCCATTTGTAAGATTACCATTAAATATAATAATGACCGAAAATACTGGAACATGTTGGTCAGGGATAGATGCTAATGTGAAGTGATAATGGATTTCTCCATAAGGACTACTTTTATAAGTGATTGGTTCATTAGTGAATATTACATAAATAGCTTTTGTCTCTTTATGCAACTTGATATTATCCATTTGCTCATAGTGAATAATTAAATAACATGAATCTCCTGTGACATTTACAGGACTATAAATCGCTATGAAATAGCTGAGATGAATTGTTCATTTGCTTTTGGGTTGCTAATAAGAAAGAACACATTTAATAAGGTATGATACCTATTTTGGCCATTGTAGGGCTCCCTTTCTCTCTCTCTTTTTTTTTTTTAGTCATTACAGTTTTGTTTATTTGTTTTTGATTGAGGTAATATTGGGATATCCCCATTAAGTATCATTGCCATAGTGCACCCACCACCAACTTGACCATATTCCACGACTTTCGAATGTTGTGCTTCCTACCCTCTTTTTTCTTACTCCTTCTCTGCTCCCTCCTCTCCTTGGTATTTCAGTTCTGTATTCAGCCAACAAAGGTTAGTTTTTCAGCATGCCTTTATTAACTTAGTTACTTTATATTCCACATATGAGTGATGCCATATGGTATTTATCTTTTTCCTTCGAACTTATTTCACTTAGCGTTCACTTGAAAGCACTGTAATGGTTTTCCAAATGGCATTAATTTATCTTGGAGTGTGAGTAGTATTCCAGTTTGTATTTACACCATGTCTTCATGATTTACTCTTTTGTGTGGAGGTGCTTATGTGCCCCAAACTTACCTATAGTAAATAGTGTTGGCACTAAACATGGAAGTGCAGGTTTCTTTTCAAATTCATGCTTTTGAATTTTTTGAATAAATCCCTAGGGATTGAATTACTGGATTGAATGACAGGTTCATCTTCAGTGTTTTGTGACACCGCTATAATGTTTTTCATAAGGGCTGGATCAGTTTGCATTCCCACTAGCAGTATAGGAGAGTCCCAATTTTTCCACATTCTTGCCAGCACTTGCTGTTAAACCTCTGATCTTTAAATGCCTGCTGGTCATTTGAAATTCTTTGGAGAAGTGTCCTTTTATTTCTTTTTTTTTTTTAAGAGTGTTATTTATTTTGTTTCTATAGGACTTTTGTATATCTTTATCAGTTCTTTTCTAGATATATGGTGCAGTATCTTTTCATTTTACTTACTCCTTTATGTTTTTGATTCTAGTCATAGATTAGCTATCCATTTCTGGCTTCTCAGTACTATGTGTCTTTGTTCTAGTACTACATTTTTTTAATTGTTAAGACTTTATAGCATATCTTGAAGTCTGAAAATAGAATACCTTTATTCTTCTTTGTCAAGATTGCTTTTGCTATTCTGGGTCTTTATGATTCAATATGAATTCCAGTAGTGTTGACTTCATTTGATCAAAATATGCCATTGATATTGGCATATTGGGATTGCACTGAAGCTGTAAATTGCTTTGGGTAGAATGGTCATTCTAGCAGTGTTAATTCTTACAATCCACAAGCAAAGGGAGTATTTTGCAATTTCTTTGTGTCATCTTCTGTTTCTTTCAACAGTGTCTTAGAGTTTTGTGTAACTCTTTTACCACCTTTGTTAGGTTTACTTGTAGGTATTTAATTTTTATTTTGTTGTAATTGTATATAGTATCACTTTCTTCATTTCTTCTTTTTGTGTATGTACAGGAAAGCAATTACTTTATGTGTATTGATTTTATACCCTGATGTATACTAAACTTGTTATCAGTTAGGTTATCTGAGCAGGGGCTGGAGGTTGGAAAACAGTGAAGAGAGGGCCCAATAGACAGTTGTGGAGGATTTTAAGTTAATTTGGTGTGGTGGGGTGGTGGGTGTAGTATGAAGAGGTATAAGCCTATACCACTGAATCATATATAGTGTTTCAGACATTGTTACCCAACAAAAAGTAATAGTTCAATTCATAGAATCAGATTCTGAAATGATAATGCTGGCAGCTAGGGGAAGGAGGAAATTTAGGAGTTACTAATCACTGCACATAAAGTTTTTGTTAAGTTAGATGAATAAATTTTGGAGACTTGTTATGTTCTACTTAGTGTCAGTGTATTGTACACTTAAAATTTTGTTAAAGAGGGTAGATGTCATTTAAAGTGTTTAACAAAATAACATCAAAAAATAGCATTTCATGTTTAATCACAATAATTACAGGCTTTTAGATTCTCTTCTATGCTGTGCTGACTTTGTTTAAATAAATTTATATTCACTGTATAACAAAATGAAGAGCAAATAAAACTGACTTTACATTTCAAAGTTAGAGGCAGTGCAGAAATTTACAGTGGTGAAGAATGAATGCCATGTCACGTGGGAAAATATTGGATATGAATTGACAAGTTTAGTTTAGAGAATGAAATATGAAGACTCAGATATTCCTTTAAAATTTTCATAAATGCATTTTCTATACTTAAGACTTTGTAGCTTCAGAGGTCAAAATTAAACCTTGTGGATCCCAATTATGTGGTAAATATATGCACTCAATATGGGGAATAATTTTGAAATATTATCACTGTCTTCAAATGAAATCTTTGCCTGATTAGATACTAAGCACATTTTTACTAGAAGCATTTCCCTTTAATGATCAAATGTCCGGATATTGTACTTGCATAATTGTGTGGGAGGTTTAATTAGATTATCACTTATTCAATGCCAATTTGGTGAAGGAAATGATGGGATTTTTTTTTTTTTTAAAGAAGTTTCTGGTTGCCTTTTGGGGGCAACTTTTAGATTTATACTTTATAAAAAAATTGAAACATATATTCTAAAAAGAGAAATCCTTTGATTTGAAAAGAATTTCTTAATTGAGGATAGTGTTTTAACAAGCAAAATAAGGAAAGGGAAGATGAAAGGGAACTATATTATAATAAGTGATTTGGACAATCAAATTTAATGGCAGATGGTCTAACTAAATTTCCTCTGCTAAGTTAGTTGAGCAGTATTATGCAAGAAAGTGTTGTTAAACACAAACCACATGGGAAGTGTGAGCAAACATAGTGACATAGTTAATACTTTTGTGGGAGTTAAAAATACTTGGATGCTTAATTTATGTTAAACTTATTTAATATTTCTTTAACATACATTTCCAATTGTGAACCTCATAAATGTAGCAAACTTTGACTCAGGTAAACTGATAAAGTATGATAGAAATGTTTGTTTTCTCTTTTTTTATTGTAAAATTGGTAAAAGAATTGCCTTATAATCCTTTTATCTGTTTTTATTGTTGACCATTCATTGAAAGTGTACTAGAACTATTATAAGTGTTTGAAGTATAAAGGGGGAGGGAATCTTAGTATGAAGAAATTGCATCCTTTCAGAGAAAGGTTTTTTAGTTAGTGAGAACTAAACAAAAGTTGCAATACAAATCTAGGTAGATGACTTTATGACCTTTTAGAATAAGTCCATGTCATTGCATGGTAACTATGGGGAAGAATTCATAGGTAGGAAAATGCCTGAATTTGTCAACAATGAGGTGGAATTTAATATGTTGATAAAAGCCTGGATAGAGAGATAAAAGCTAGGGTGTAAGAGTCTGTGTGTATCGGAGGTTAGTGGTAGTGAAGGAAAGTAAATGGGTTATCTCAGGTGGTGAGAACAGGTATCATAAAGGGACAATAATATGAAAATATAAGGAGTTGAGAAAAAGTTTCAGATGAATCCTTTTGTATGTGTAGAACTTTGTTGGAATCAAGGTAAAGTATGGCTAGACAGGTATAAATGAAATCTATGTGAAAAGTTTGATGTGCTATCAAACTTTGATATGAAATTTACATAGAAGATGAGGAGATATTGAAGAATAAGAAGCAGATGCATGTGACACTACTTTCTTGTATTCAGAAAAAGAAAACACAGTATTGGGACTTCGGATTGGAGTGGTTTTCAATATAAGACTCTTGGAATAAAGGCCTGTAAGTTCTATAAGAATACTATTTTGTAGAATATTTGTAGAAATAATATTTTTAGAAATAATGAGAGGGTTGCTGGCTTTATGGTAAAAAGAATGGGGAGAAATTGATAGAATTAAGCACTTTAGGGGAGGAATGACTACTAAGAAAAAGAATGAAAGAAAATGAAGACTATAAAATAGATTCTGTGTTTCAAAAAGAATGAAAGAAAATGAAGACTATAAAATAGATTCTGTGTTTCTAACTTAGACAATTGATAAATGCACTGGTGGTAGGAATAAAGGTGTAGAAATTATATTAGGGTTCATCTATATACAGCTTTATAGAACATGACATTTGAGGTCCTAGACAGTTTTACTTAAGGTTCAGGAAAGAGATTTGACTTAGAATTCCTAATAAGTATTATGAATGTGTAAGCTGATAAAGCTGTGATTGTAGATGAGAGCTCCTCGAGAATTCATATAGAATGAAGAGAACAAATGGCCAAAGGGGAAAATAAAATATTCTAAAGAAAATTATAAAGAAGTCAGAGAAAGTAATGAGGGAAGTATGAGGAACTTAGAAACTAGGAAGCATGTTTTAAGGAGGAAATAATTTAATGATTCCAAATATTAGGTTCAAATAAGTTAAACCAAAAAGTATCCATAAGATTTGCTAGGTCATTTTTAATTTATTGGTATAGATTGAGTGGTTAAGTTTGGGGGCGTGAACATTGCAGTGAGTTCAAGGAGTGAATTCAAGATAAAAATAAATGGACATATTATATTACCTTTTACAAAGCAAGGTGATGGGGAGCACAGTTTAAGTAAATTTGCTTTCAAAAGGGAGAATTTTGTTTTTTAAACAAGACACTAGAACTTGTGTACAGTAAACATATCAGTAGGATCCAATACATAAGATAAACTGGAGAGTGGGAATGTGAGGGTACATGATCGATCAAGGTGCTGAGATGATTATCTTCCTTGATCACAAAAGGGTTATCTCAGGCCCATACAGGAATACATACCTCTGGCACAGTATTGGAGTAATTAATGTGATTGCAGATAATTTAGAAGTGTAAAGTTGAAGTTCATGAAACATGGAATCTCCTTTTTCTGTGAAATTGTGAAATAGGAAGTAGGTTGGTGCTAAATATGTCATTTATAATTAAAGACTGGATATTTCTCACTATGGAAATAGGGCTGACATGTACAGGTGGCTGGGGTGTAGAGTCAGTAGGTATTTAATTGATACCAACATTAATTTGATGTCTATGTCTTGTGGTCCTTAAACCAGCAGCTTCAGCATTACCAGGAGCTTGTTAGAATGAAAATTCCTGAACTGTACTGACCTATTGGCTATAAAAAATATATATAAATATATAACTCTCCCTCTTAGTAATTCTAAAAACCTGCTCAATTTTGAGAACTTTTGGTAACAACCAGTTTTCTTGATCCTTTAAACTTCTTTTGCCCATATACCCCCTTTCACAGCAACTGTGTTTCCATCTTGTGCAGAAGCTATTAGACATTTTCTTTAAGATCAACTATGTTTTCAGATGTAACTACTTATGTATTGACTTTCTACTAAATATGGTTTAAAATGGAAGGTAGAAATAAACTTATGGATTGTGTCTCTTAGGCTCCTTTCTTTATACCCTGATTTTGAAATTATTAAAAAAAATTTTTTTGAGGATGTTAGCTTTTCAGAAATGCAACTTTTCTACAGAATGTCTTGTGATAATGAAATAGGGTGAAAAGAAAAAAAAAAAAACTTTTTGCCTTGAACTTGAAGACCAATGCCTGCTTCTCCCTAGGAAGCAGTCTCCAAGCAGTGTTAGTATTTAGTATTTACACTGTTGATCTACTATTGGTATGCTTCTCTCAGCTATCTTCCCCTCTCTCATGCCTAAAAAAGAAAAACTTAGAAACACAGTTTAAACTTTAGACTAGTTTGCCTCAATTTACCCTCTTCTAAACTTCCGTGGGTTCTTTAACCATCCCCAGCCTTCTCACCAAAATCCCAAGCCAAAGCATGACTCTCAGAGTGTAGATTATTTTATTACTAAACAAAGTGATTTCATAATTACTACAAAAAGAAACATGTAAGTAAAACTCCAAATTACTTTAACAGTGTCCAAAAACTTTCTCAACATTGTCCAAAGTCCTTTCCCCAGATTGTCTAAAAATCCTCAGTTTCTCAGTCCTGATCGTCTCACCAATATCAGTCAGTCAGAGTTCACTCCACTTTTTCGAAGACATCTTCCTTTGGCGTGCTCCAACTCTTCCATGCTGTCTTCTCCCTGTCCTCCTCCAGAGTGTAAAGAAGCTCCATAGTAATGGAACCAGCAAAGGTCACTTTCTTTTTAGGCCTGACTTTTGCATGGCCTCTTCCAGACACAAGTCAAATTTAGCAAAACACTCCAACATGGAGTTCAAGTTTGCAAACTCCTTAAATTCCTTTAATACACATGCTTCGTCAGCCAAAGGCTGCAGGCCCCAGGCCTTGGCCACATGGCCAAGCTCACATGGCTCACATCTTCAGCCCACCAAATGGCAGAATCCAAAACTGAATTCAAATCCAAAATCAGAATCAGAATCCCAGTCAGAATCAGAATCTCATTTTTTGTTCCAAACCTCTTTATCTATCCTTTCTGCCCCCCCCCCCCCCCTTTCCTGGAACAGCTCTTGAATTATCACATTACAAAGAAAAAAACCTGTTTTACTTCTTCCTCCCTTTTGTATCTTTCTGAAAGGAAATTCTAATCAAGGCCATTCTCAGATTTTAGCATATCTTCCTTAAAATCTGCAATCTTAAGAGACAATGGCACTGGGGGGGGGGGGTAGGCACCACCTATCAATTACATTCAGTTTTGTTACTATTTCTGTCTTTCATACTAAAAAACCCAAAAGGAGTCATCATTTATACTTAAGGGTGATGCCTCTAAGTTTTTTGAATGGCCATTATTAGAGGGATATCTTGTTTCTCTGCTTCTGGAAACGTGAACAGAAAGCTTTCTCAGAGTATGATTTCAAGTACTTGAATAGCTTAATCAAGTTGTAAAAGCTTTTTCCCCCCTCAGGCCTTTAAAGTTGAATTTTACTTAGATAATATAGTCTCTTACATGCATTATATTAACACACACAAGTTAGTATTTGTGGCATAATGATATGCATAAATTCTATATTAATTGTTTTTTTTTCAGTCAACTAATTTGATTATTTTGACATTAACATGATTTCTAATTTTTTGCCATAGATACAACTTACTTTTCGTCAGTAATTATTCTGAGGTTGCTAGTGTTTTGGTCTATTCAAAGTGTGGTTCATGGATTAGCAACATTAATCTTACCTGGGAATTTACATACTGCATCTTAGACTTACATACCAGACATTTTTATTTGGAATCTGCATTTCAACAAGATCTTGAAAGGATTAAAACTCAAGAAACTACTTTAGAAAAAGAATGATAATAATACAATTTGGATCTATTAATGTTAAATTTACCTTGAGATAGAAAATATACTTTTTGTCATATTTAAATTCATAAGCAGTGTGCTGGGTCAGAAAGCTAAGCTTATTACAACTCATATTTACTAAGGTTCTTATTAAAATGCTAGGTATAATTCCAAGGTCTGTAATCTTAATGACTTAGAGAGTATATATAAATAAAACTGAACTGAAACTTCGAAATTGTGACTGAAATCAGAAAGCAGTAGTAATACAGTTAAACAAAAATACCTTTGCACTTAAACAAGAAAGAAAATTACATTTTTTTTTTCTGCTTTTTGGAGGGTCACATATCATCAGTATCATCTTACATGAGCCAACAACCTTGGAAAATTAACTTAGTCTGTGTTCAGAACTGACTTCATCCCTTAACCAGGACATGATTCAAATTCTTCCAATTCTCAGGCCTTTTTTGGACAAGTTGGGAAAAAGCCCTACTTTCATGTAGGAGCAAAAGGCGTAAACATCTCACTATCTGTGATAGTGTGTGGCATGACTGAATGGAGCAACCAAGGGCCCCCTCTTTGTGACCTAGTTGAAAATTGGACTGTGCTATTGCTGCTCTGGTGGGTGGGGTCTGACAGAAAAGACTACAAGAAAAAAGGGGAAATGCAAAGGAGAAAGTGGCATTTAGTAGCAGAGGTGGTTGGATGCTGGAGAAAGGCAGTCTAGGGGTAACCAAACACTGCTTGTTAGAGTTCAGAATCCTCTTAGCCCCACACAGGACACAAGATCATAAGTGATTTAAAAGCAAAAAAAAAAAAATATATGGCTAAGGAGTTATGGTAAAACCTGGCACTCACCAGAGGTAGTACTTGGGAGGGAGGGGGTCTGACCCTCCCTATTGATATGTCAGGTTTTATATAACCTCCTACAGAATTAAGGTAATTTACATTACTGTTAACTTCAGACTGCCAATTGAGGTAAATTACTCTCATCTGAGGAATGCAGACACCCCCTGGTTCTACCTTTTTCTGCTTGTTTTCTGCAGATTTATTCTGGTTCAGCTTTTTTAACAGCATTTTCTCCTTTAAGATCTCCACCTCTGTTATGCATATTTATCCTGCTTCCTCCTTTTTACAAGGAGTTTACTTAACAAAATGACTGTACTTTGGTTTACAAACTTTTAGCATTTCCAAATTTTAACATGCCTACTGTGGGCTCCTGAGGAGTGGCTGGCAGTAGCTAGTTTGGTCCCATGTTGGAGAACAGTGGGCTGGCAGTGACCTGATGCTGCTAAAGGCAGGTCCTGTGATAGTGTAGCTAGTGGAGGCCGAGTGACTGGAGGCCCTCCAACAGTAGGCTAGTGATGACTGGAAGCCTTGGTGTGGACAGGTGTGCAGAGTGCCAGAGGCCCAAATGGGCAACTGCCTGGGTGGGCAACGTTGTAGCCAGAACCTGTGGAACAGCAAACCTGCCTGGCGCTGGAGCATAGGAGTTATGAAAAAGAAAAGCAAAGATGGCTTTTTTATTTAAAAGCTGGTACTTGGAGAAAGCCAGGGATTTGGAAAGCTGATTTTGCATCAGTGTTTGCTGGAAAGTTTGAAGAACCTTGGAGAAGCCTAGGAGCTCGGAAAGCTAGAGAGAAAGATAGCAAAAAAAAGAAAACTGGGAGGAAAAAACTGGACATTGTGAAAGGCCTGTCTCAGGTTTCGAGGGGTGAAAGGTGCCATCTTACTTAGACAGGTGTTTTTGGGATTTTGTACTAAACAGTGAATGGGGTAAGATAAATGGCCACTTGTGGCATTAGTGACTTGGTTTCTTATTAATATATCTTGTTTAAATTACATTGTGACTCTTGCAACTGGCATGTAGGTGGGAAGAACCTGGGGGCAGAAGCTGGATTTTAAAAGTGCCACTTATTTTCCCTTTTGCATACTGTTTTGAGAAGTTTCCTGCCCATTTTACACTGATATTGTGTGTAGAAAAGATTGAATCAAAAGAACTAATAGCAAAGGTTAGCTTTCTTCTTGTTGGGATAGATTTTTCTTTGTTGGTAGGTAGATATATCATTTAATGTATCTCATTTATTTTGACCATTTGCATTTTGAGTTAGATCCAATTCTGTTGATGTTGGAAGTCTTTGATTTAGTATCAGTATTTAGTATTAATATCTAGTATTAGATTTAGTATTAGGTGACCACATATTCTAACACAAGAAATAATACATGACATTGATACTTGAATTTTAAAACTAGTAATTTCAGAATTTCTTCTCATTTTTTCCAAAAATATTTTATCATATACAGTGAGATTCTTATTTTTTTTAATTCATTTTATTGATTTGTCAATTGTGCATTAATTGATCCCTCCTCCTCCCTCCATATCCTCCCTCTGTATCCCCCCTCCAGTCACTCCATCTCCCATTTTTCTGCAATTTGTTGATTGGTTGTTTGACCCATTGTTCTCTTCTGATATCTGGTAAATGTGTGTGTTTTGTTTTGTTTTTGTACCCTGGGGCTTTCCCACTTCACTAACATTTGTTAACTATCCTGATCTTTTGTGCTCTTCACCTCCCCTACCTTCTTCCCCCTCCTCCTCTCTCACTCCATGGTTCAGTCCCATTGGTTGTTTTCATTTTTTATTTGTTTGTTTGTTTTTCCCTATATCCGTGATATAAGTGAGACCATCCTGTACTTCTCTTTTTTTTTTTTGACTTATTTCTGCTAATATGAGTCTTTCTAGTTCCATACACGTTGCTGCAAATGACATGTGTTTGGTCCTCCTTGATGGATGCGTAGTATTCCATCGTGTATATGTACCACATTTTTCTTTTAGCCAATCATCTGTTTTGGGGCATTTGGTTTGTTTCCAATTCTTTGCAACTGTAAACAGGGCTGCAATGAACATGCAAGTACATGTGTCCTTTTGAATTAATGTCTTCATGCACTATGGGTAGATTCCTAGTAGTGGGATTGCTGGGTCGAACGGTAAGTCCACTTTCAATTGTTTGAGGGTCCTCCACATAGTCTTCCATAGTGGCTGGACCAGTTTGTACTCCCACCAGCAGTGTAACAGCATCCTTTCTTCAGCCCTGGAAAAAAACTGGTATAAAAAGAACATACCTAAACATAATAAAAGCTATATATGACAGACCCACAGCAAATATCATCCTCAATGGGGAACAACTGAAACCATTCCAATTAAGGTCCAGAACCAGGCAAGGATGCCCACTCTCTCCACTCCTTTTCAACATAGTTCTGGAAGTCCTAGTTAGGGCAATAAGACAAGAGAAAGACATAAAAGGAATCCGAATAGGGAGCGAAGAAATAAATTTATCATTATATGCGGATGATATGATTCTCTATGTAGAGAACCCAGAAAAATCAACAGAAAAACTGATTGAAATAATAAACCAATTTGGTAAGGTAGCTGGATACAAAATCAACACACAAAATCAACAGCATTCACATATGCAAAGAATCAATCAGAAGAAGAAGAAATTAGAAAAAACACCCCATTTACCATTGCACTAAAGAAAATCAAATACTTGGGAATTAACCTAACAAAAGACATAAAAGACCTATACAAAGAAAACTATAAAACATTCTTAAAAGAAATAGAAGATGATGTAAAAAAATGAAAAGACATTCCCTGTTCATAGATCGGAAAAATCAACATTATCAAAATGGCTATACTACCAAAGGCCATCTACAGATTCAATGCAATTCCAATAAAACTCCCAATGACAATATTTTAAAGAGATAGAACAAAAATTACTGAAATTCATTTGGAACAAAAAAAGACCCCGAATAGCCAAAACCCTATTGACAAACAGAAGAGAGAACGGAGGTATTACTATTCCAGACTTCAAACTGTACTACAAAGCCATAATACTTAAAACAGCATGGTACTGGTACAAAAACAGACAAACAGACCAATGGATCAGAATGGAATGTCCAGAAATAAAACCACACATATACAGTCAATTAATCTTTGACAAAGGGGCAAAAAACATACCCTGGAACAAGGATAGCCTCTTCAGTAAATAGTGCTGGGAGAACTGGATCAAAATTTGTAAAAAAATGGACCAGGATAACACCCTCACACCCTGTACAAAAATTAACTCAAAATGGATAAAGGACCTGGAAGTGAGACCTGCAACCATAAAATACATAGAAGAAAACCTGGGAAAAACCCTTCATGAATTTCACCTCAGAAATCCATTTGGGGAAACAACTACAGCCGGCAAAAAAAAACGAAGGAAAACATAAACAGCTGGGACTACATAAAACTAAAAAGTTTCTGTTCAGCAAAAGAGACAATAAACAAAACAAAAAGAAACCCAACCAACTGGGAGAAAATTTTTGCCCTCCAGACAAGTGACAAGGGTCTGATAACAAAGATCCACAAAGAGCTCCTACAGCTCAACAAAAACAAAGCAAAAAACCCACTCATAAAATGGGGAGAAGAACTAAAAAGACACTTCACCAAAGAGGAGATACAGATGGCTAATAGACATATGAAAAAATGCTCCACTTCACTAATAATCAGGGAAATGTAAATTAAAGTCACACTGAGATACCATCTTACACCAGTAAGAATGACCCACATAAATAAAACAGACAACAGCAAATGTTGGCGTGGATGTGGAGAAAAAGGAACTCTCTTACACTGCTGGTGGGAGTGCAAACTGGTCCAGCCACTATGGAAGACTGTGTGGAGGATCCTCAAACAATTGAAAGAGATTCTTATTCTAATTGTGTTTATTTCTGCTAATTTAGTATGTGTAGCAGATGGGGTGAAAGAGACCTTTTCTGTTTGTAGTTTTTGTTTTCTCTTTACCCTAACCATTATTTTGCTTTGTTATTTCTCATTTTTAATTTTCTTTTTTATTAAGATTTTAGTGTTTTTATTTTTCATCTATTTTAGTGATATTTATGTGGGAAACATTTCCACATTTTCCTTTTGTGGATCTCTGCTCCTTGGTTTAATGTGACTGTGTTTTGCAAGTATATATTTTAGCAGTACATTAAGGGTGTCAAAAGTGACATATTCTCAGTACTCCCAAAACAACTGTAAGCTATTCTGTTGATTTCTCTTCTTGAAGGTACATTTTAGGAAATAGATTTTAAATTATGGCTTTATGGAATGTAAATATATCTAAGTTCCCCCACTATTACTAATGAAATGTTTAGTCATCCTGATAGCAGATTTAAGAAATACAAAAAATTTTCACCTTCCTGAATGATTGCAGGTGTATTTCAGAAGAACTGGAAATGACATATTTTTATTTAATTAATTAATTTATTAATTAATTTTTTGAGACTAGGTCTTGCTATTTTTGCCCATGGAACCGCAGGCTCAAGTTGCCCAGGGTACCAGAGACTCAAGCAATCCCCAGCCTCAGCTTCCCATAGCTGGGATTACAGTCACGCACCACAACACCCAGCTAATTATTTGGGACTAGGTCTTGCTACGGCCCCCTGGCAGAACTCGAACCACGATCCCTAGCCCCGGCCGTGGCTTCCTAGACTGCCATCTACAGGCATGCACCACAATGCCCGGCTTATGACATATTTTTAATAGGATTTCATATTGTAAGGAGAATTGACTTTTTTATGTTGACAATGAGGCAGCATAGAATCTTGGATTTGGCTTAAGAAATCTGAGTTTGAAAATGGCTGTGAGACTTTGAAAAGCACTTTTCTTACCTGCAGTTCTCTGAAATTCCTGACCTGAAAAATTAAATATTTGTACCAGAAATGTATACCATTGTGTTATCATTTATTAGTATAGTATTACAGTGGTAGGTGTTGCTCAGAGGTAGTTTTGTCCTTTAAACTTTCAAAATTCATTTTACCCCCTCCTCATAGAATCCTACTTTTGTATTTAATCCTTTCTCTCCTTTTTTAGCTCAATATTTTCACTAAAACATTTTTTTTTACTATTTTTCGTTACCTCTTGATTCATTTGTATAGTTATATTTGATATACTTTTCTATCTAGCCATTTGCTGTGCTTTGTAAAGAAAACTTTCATTATTTGAAAAACCTCACACTACAGTGTTCCAGTCATTTCAATCATAAAGCAGGTGAGTGAAACAGATGATTTTCTACAAACTATTTTACTTTTTTAAATCTCTAAATCTTTGTAATAATTCACATGAATGTATATGTGTATGTGTGCATGCATACACATTTAAGTGTGGACACATACACATGTTTTGTTGAAAGATAAACTGGGATGTATTACAATTTTTTGAAATTTGATCAAATGGATTTGAACTGGGCACAGTACCAGATCAAACATGTTTAGAAATGCTCCTCCAACAGGAACTAGGGGAAAGACTAAAAAGAGAAAATACAGAAGAAAAACAAAAATTATTTGATTGGGAATAGTTTTAGCAGTTGCCTTACTTGGAAAATTAGGTTGGTTGTGATTGGTTGTGCTTAGATTTTGATATATATCTTTACATTGTGGCATTTATTGGCTTAGGTTTTGCTTTGCTTACAAAGGCTGCTAAGGTTTTAGACTACTTCAGTCTAATGGCCTACTCATTTAATTAATTTACCAGAGTATGTGTATATCAGTATATATGTATATATGTGTGTATGACATATAAGTTTGTAAAGCAATGTCTTTGGCTTGTTTCCTATGAAAGTTGTATAGAACCTATTCTTAATTAAATATTATATTCTTAATTCTAACAGTAAATTCTTTAGTTATTTCTTATAATATATTTCTGATTATTTGAAAAATCAGTGTATGAGTTGAATTAAAATAGGATGAAGTGAAAGAATTTTAGTGTGATTGATGGGATCAGATACTATATCAAGTACCTTATGAGTGCTGGTTACTGTTCTCATGATTCTTTTAGATCTTTCTCGTTTTTCAGGTAACTTCCTCATATGCAAGTTTTAATCATTACTCAGCTGAATACTCAAGGGGCCCCCATCTATATATCTCTAGGTTTCTCCCTGCAACTCTCATCAGGGGTACATAATCTGTAGATTTTTCTCTGTGCACACTCTCTTCTCAATTATTTTTTCTTATGATCATATATATCTCCATTTTCATTTTCATTCAACTCTTTCTCTATAATGCAGCAGTCTACTGAGTTCCACCTACATCCCTCTTTTCTTTGATTTCTTTAAGTTAGTAGGATCCTAGGGCTTATCTTTTCTTCCTGTCTCTTTGACATTCACTGCATTTTATTTCCTAATGTCCTATGCCCTAAAAAACGGTTTCATAAAGTTTTATTTGCTTTTCTTTGTTTTAGGTAGGTGGTTATATACAGTCCCTGTTGTTCATCTTAGCCAGAGATGGAAGTATTATATATACTGCTGCTTTCTTGACAAACATTGTGAAATTGCTAAAAGAAAATTTTAAGGGAGCTGGTTATTTCTAAGCCTAATATAATGCTGTATGGTACTCATTTTTTCTTTATATTTCTATAAAGTTGTCTGGAAAATATCAGTAATTAAAGGTGTTTTCTGGTATGTATATTGACTTAAAAAGACTCAAAACAAAACTCATTGAGTCTTACAAGTTGTGTTTCAACTGTCTTGTAAAAATTAAAATGACTGTTCAAGATATGCTATAGAAATTAAGAGATTTCAGTGACTGACTAATTTTATGAATTAGATAGTAAAGGTCGCAAAGTTGTATCTTTAACATTTTCTCAGATCTTTACCATTTAATTTCTGTGTAAAATAGTTTCAAAATGGTAACCTTAGACTTAACTTCATTAAATAAATATAACATTTATTTTTTCAGTATGAGTTTATAGGAGGCATTTAAAAAACCCAGATATTCTTCCTATGGGATGGGGACACATAATATATTTCTAATAATATATTTTAGAAATGGATGTCTTATTTTTTAAGTTGATTTTAGTTGCATAATTTCTCACAGAAAAAACTTCCATGTTTTTAGGAGTGTTCTGTTAAAAACTTATTTGAAAGTTCAGTCAACTTGCCTTTTAATGGTACCAATTGTAGTTTAATTATGGGGTACTCTGTTTGTAACTTGTAATCATAATTTTTATACACTGTTATGCTGATACCCCTATATAAACATTATAGTAATTTTATTAACTTGTACTGACATTTTGAAAGCAGAATATATAGTGTAGGGGTTGGGGGAATTTACATATAACTTAAATAATTGGCTATAGATTTTGGGTGGAATTGAGTATGTTTTTAGTATTAGAACTTTTTCTGCATTTGGAACTTTTATTAGCAATTTTTATTTATGTTTCATGAAATAAAGATTTTATAGTTATATTCAATATAACCAACCACAAATCATAGATGATAACATATTTTAAATTTAACATAGTACACTTACCTAGAGATTGTGATGACACCTGTGGCATATAGTCTAATTTAAAACTTGGTCAGGTAACAGCACTTAAAAATAAGTAGTTGGGGAAGGTGCGAAGAAACTGCATCAGTTCTGCAGAGAAGAACTGATATTTGAGAATATCAACAACTGAAGCACAATAGAAAGTGGTCAGAAATAAAATGAAAAGTGAATTATGGAAATGAGATAACATATTGTGTGAGAAACTTGACAGTGGAAGAGGAACTAATAATAAAGGCTTACTTCATATTTTAACTGCAGTGAAGTGTGTTTAGTTCAAGTCTTTCTTAGTTCAACAGAGGGATTGTCTATAATGATTCAGAAGACCCAGTTGTTCTTGGTGCCAAGCACAGTCTGAACCAGTATCATTCATTTTATCTGGGTATGATCTGGGAAAATATTTTTCTGAAGGTAAACTCTGTACTGTTGTTAAACCTATTATCTGCTGGCTTCTTGAAATAGTACTTGCTGCATTTAGTTTGTCAGTATGCTTGACAATTAAGTAATTTGAATGAACTTCGAATTAAATGAAATTCTTTGCAAATCATACTTTAAATTACCAAACTTATACTAACAATTTAGCATCTAGAATACTATGCTTCTAAACCAAGAAAATTGTAGATGGAAATGTATCTATATATAATAAAATGTATATATATTATCTATATAGTCATATATAAAGCTATATATATATAGAATTTATACTGATTTGTTAGAAAAATCTTCATAAATGTATTAGAAAATGATCACTTGACTTTGGAGTTCACATATGTAAACATAGGTTTAATCTTAAATGACTTTTAACTTTATCATTTATCATATAGATATATGACCTGGACTTTTAAAGCAATTAGAATTCTCATTTGTTGGTGATGTGAGGAACTACTTTAGTTGACACTAAAGTATTTAGCAAATGTTTACTGACCATTTATGTATGTGTATATGCACACACACATACAACCACTTACATTGTACATTATTAATAATTTTGAATGCTTTTTACATGTGTTTGTCTTTCTAAATTTAAGGTCATTTGCTTTGAGCTTATAACTGTTTTCATACTTGGAGAGTTTCTGACTGAGTACATTTGAAAGGATTATTGAAGAACATAATAAAAATTGAGACTTTATATGATTCCTGTCATTATAGTTTTAGAATCTTATCCCTTCCCTCTTCCTGTACTCCACACAATATTTATTATTAATACATTAAACATTTTCTTTCTGGCTTTTCCTGTATATATGCTTTAGTTTCATGATACTATTTTTTTTGTTTGGCTGGTGACTATTAAGTTTATTACAATCTAGAGATGTGATAATTTGGAACAATTTTTGCCCTACCTTGTGGCTAGTAAAATCTAATGTAGCCTAACTCAACATAGTTCAGTTATATGTTTTTCTTTTGCTTTTGTGGACCATATTAGAGACACTGCAGATTTCTAATCCTTTTCTACTTACATTCTTTAAAATAGGTTTGAAGTGAGTTTTTCAAAGTCACTTAGTTGAAAATGAAATGTTCTTTTAAAACAAAAAAATAGCTGAAAATTTTACTGTTGATTTGCTATTTAATCTATGCTATATGATTGATAATATTGTTTCATGTTGGTGGATAATCAACATTTTCTTTTTTTTTTTTTTTGAAAGTAGGTCTCGCTATTTTTGCCTGTGGAACTGCAGGCTCACATTGCCCAGAGTACCACAGACTCAAGCAATCCTCAGCCTCAGCTTCCCAGGTAGCTGGGATTACAGGTGCACACCACCTGTAAATATAGCATAGCTATATTTTTTGGAACTAGGTCATGCTACATGCCCCACGTGGGACTCGAACTGAGATCCCTTGCCCTGGCTATGGCTTCCTAGGGTGCCGCTTACAGGCAGGTGCCACCATGCCTGACCCTACATTTTCTATTTTAATATCATAATCTTTTCCCTTACAATGTATAATTTTATCATGGTGGGACAAAAATTTTCATGTTAAATAGGTGTTGCTTTTCTTGTAAAAACTACATTTTGTCATTTGTCTGATAAAGTTCTAATATGTCCTCTAAGTGTATTTTCTATTAGCAAACTATAGTCAATGGAAGAACTGTAACTGGTAATGTATAAACTACTGTTGCTTGCAGTGATAGTAAAAGAAACTAATATTGCTCTGGTAATAGTAATTAAGAAAATGTTGAATGACTAAATTATACGAGTAATGGCTATATTAACCTATATTAAAGGATAAGCAGGTATGGTTGGAATTTAAATAGAGTTAGAGAACACAGAAGTAACATTAGTTAACTTTACAGGTGGTTAATGATTCTTATAGTTGATTTTGTGTGTACATTTCTTTCCTTGATCATGTTTTACCACAGTCATGACCCTGAGATTTGTTAGGTGTTGTTTTACTGTTTTTGTAGATACAGTTTTACTTTTGTTTTGTGTCATTGGGTTACAGACTTAAATGAACAGAATGAGAGTGGGAAAGAGGAATAAACATCCACAAACATTTGAGGAGGTGACTCAGTAGTGATGTGAGAGGTGATGGATAAAATATTGGTTTTGGCATGTAAGTTAAGGATTAAAATTTTTTTCTTGGGCACTCTCGTGAATAAGAGTTCAATAAAGATTAACTTTTTGTTAATAATGCTAGTTTTGCTAATAATAAAATTTGTCTTTTTTGTTGGCTCATTAAATATGAAGTATCTGTGAAATTGCTTCATAACAATAGAAAGGACAAATCTGAATTATTTACTAAAAATCACATATTAAGAGTTTATAGAGGCAGGTTGGTGGAAAATACTTTCTCTATAATAGAAACATCTTTTCTCCTATTTTAGCAAGAAAAAAATCGGTTTGTAGAAGCAGTTGTTCTTTATAAAATTGCTTTACTTTTGGTTACTTTTATGGTTTTAGGAGGATATTTTATTATGGTCTTTTAAAATAAGACAGAAAGGTCTGATTATAAAGAACAGTGTTTAATTTGTACATACACATTAAAAACCAAAAGGCTGTAACAAAGGTAACATTTTAGTTAGATAGTATTAGATAACACTATACTTATACATTTGGTATATTCTTAAATACTTTCCAATATCAACAATGGAAATACTACATATGGTTGCAATTTTACTTTTTCTAAAAGGCATAATTTCCTAAAGTTATATTTTTACTTGATTTTTGATATTAAACATGACAATGATTAAGTGGTAGAGAAACAATAGTTTAGAAAACCACATTTATATTTTCTTAATTTTGGAGTAACTGCCCTGTAACTGAAAGTATACTTCAAAAAGAAATTTACTTTTGTTGAGTTATATTTATTTTTTTGTTGTTTTTCTTTTTAAGGGAAGATATAAATTTTCAAGTCTCTTATTTCTAAAAATAGTCCTCTTACTGAGATTTCTGTATTTGTGATCACCAGTGAAAAGCACTTGGGAACTGTAGGTATTGGCTTTGAAAACCAGATTTTTTTGACATAAGTTTTAGTGAAATAAAGTATTTGGATTATCTATTATCTAGAGTTGATATTTCTGTGGGAATTTATTGTGGAATCTGACCTTTGAAGTCTTAAAAAAAAAAAAAAAACCCTTGAAAATAATGTATCCTGCTAAAGATATTTTAAAATAGTGGTATACCTTTTCCTTTATTGTGCTGTGTCTGAATCCAAGAGCATGTCCAGTCAGCTAAAAGTGATACAAATGTATTCCATACTGGCTTTTGAGCATATGTGACACAGCTATTTATTTAAGTCCTAACAGGTGAATAACAGCATATATTTTAGTTTTTAGTATTTAGTGTTTGACTTTTTTTAGATTATATTTTCAAATTTAGTGATTTAAAGTATGTACTGATTACTTTATTGTCAAACAAATCTTTTTGTGTGTACTTGAGCATAGGCCTTATATGCTTTTGTTTTGGATTGTCTTTCCAAGGATGCTGTCTTGTAAATGACCTTGTAAGATGATGATAGTGTCTTTTTCCAGGACTAAGGTCAAATTTATTTCCTTAGATAATTTTTCCCTGATGAGGCCAAGGTTCTCCAAGATTTTAAAAATCTTTAAAAATTTACATTTCCAAAGTTTTAATTTCTTCAGCTATGAAATAAACTCACTGTATGTGCACCTTCTACCTGGATTGCTCTACTTTGAATCTTGGGAGATAATTTGAAGGTTTTGCTGCCCATCTGCTGTACCATAAGAATGGATACACATGTAAAGAAAATTTAAGATGTGTGTAAAAACCCCTCAATCTGTATAAATAATATTCAGTCTTAAAAAAGAAAAAAAAATTTTTTTTTTTAATAACATGGACAAATAATGGAGTATATTCATAAAAAGAAATAAGTCTGCAAAGTCAGCTGCCTCATTGGACTTGGTGTCACTTGTATAATCTGTTTAAACAAAATTTAACTCAGAAAAAGTAAAAAAAGTGATTGCTTGGATCTGCGGTGGAAGAGGGGGTGAAAAGGATTGAGGAAAGTTTGTAAACTTTCAGTTAGATGAGTAAGGTCTTATGTTCTAAAGAAAAATAGTATACAAATTTTATGAGAAAACTGAACTTAAAATGCTCTCACCAAAAAAAGGTATTATATGAGGTTATGTATGTGTTAACGTAGTGATGAAGAGACCTTTCATAATATATAGATGTATACACTCATCACATTGTACTGTTCAATTATATTTTTGTCAATTACATGTCAATAAATATGCAGGAAAACAAAATCAGTAAACAGAAAGAAAAGGTATCTCTGAATCAGGTTTTTTGTTTCTGCTAACATGCACTTAATTCTGACTTCTTTGACAATTTTCAAGTAAAATCTTTGACAGTTTTTGTTTATTTAGGATCTTGATATTTATTTGTGTAATTACATGAGTTTTTAAAGCAAAAGAATAAGATAGTTCTTAAAATACAAACCAAAAGGAAAAGCATGCATGTGTATGTATTTGGTTTATTATTTAATGAGAAAAAGCTTAATGAGAATACTCTATAAACTGACAGGTAACTGTTATTTAGAGCAATTCCCTTCTGTCCTCATTACTGTATTACTCTGCTTGATTTCTAGTCTGGAATTTATGTCTTTGCATTGCAAGTCACAATTCCTATAAATAATGTTATCTGTATAGTGTATTTCTTATTTTAAAATATGTTCAGATATAAAGAAATTTATGCATACTGAATTGATAGATTCAGTGTTAAAGTAAATAATTGGAAATTTCAAAATAAATCCTATTAAATATATGAACATTTTTCTCTAAGACAAACACTGATATTATGTTTAACATGGAAAATACTACCACTTAGCTTCTCAGAATTAAAACTAGAAACAGCAAAAGTTTTTCCACTGTTTTGAGTATATTAATGAAGTAGATCAGTGTCCTATAATGTTTTATTAGAATTTCACATTAAGATTATTTTATTTTCTTTGGGAATATAGTCATACTGCATTAAATATAATCAAATTTAAGCAATTTGAGGTTAGAATCAACTTCAGCTGCTTTGTTAAGGCAATTTGAACCCTCTTTTTTTTTTTTAAATAGCAGTTACCCCTTAATTAGCCATACTTTTTCTTTTTCTTACATTAGCCTGCCGTTGTGTCTTCTTTGAACAAGACAATGTAAGATCTGTCACTTTGATATATTTTAAAATGCTCAAGTGCTGTAATGTTAACTATAGCTACTGTAGTACAGCAGATTTCTAGAACTTATTCATATTGCATAACTGAAACTTTATACCTATTGAAAACAAATCTGTTTCTCCCTCCCTCCTGACGACCATCATTCTGCTTTATATTTTTGTGAATTTTACTGTTTTAACTTATATCATAAGTAATATTGGCAGCATTTGTTCTCTGACTTCTAAATCTAAGTTCCAAATCAGTATAGTCTACAAAATGATTGGTAGACTGATACTCGTTTGCTATGTAAAATATTAGCTCATGAACTCAAATGTCATTTTAAAGGATTGCTTATCTTTGTGTTCTATCTAAAGGTATAAGATAGAATTCCATTTATATATTGACATATAGGTCACCTAAATACAAATTGACAGTGACGTAGCCCTCTTAAAATACTGTTACTTTAACAAGTATAGTGAACATTTAGAATAGTGAACACTCTTTTTACCTAGAAGATGTTCATTTACTGTTCAGTACCTCCTGTAACCATTTTTTTTTTCTTTTTCATAGAATTAAACAATTTAACACACAGAGAGACTCACAGAGAGACACTCAACTGTATTACTTGAGATGGAGAAGAAATTTCTTCTTAAATTCTAGTGCATAGCTTGCTTAAATGACACAGTTCAAGTTTTCTTCTCCCAAACACTGATCCTTGGTTTTCTAAAGACAAGACAAGGAATTTCTTTTCTGGTAGTATGTAGCCCTATCGTGTTTTCACTCAGATTTTTTTCAGGTAAGTGAAAGCATTCTATGCAGACACTAGTGACACTTCCAATTTTCAAACCCAGCTTTGGAAAAGAATATTACTAGCACCTCAAGTCTATAGCACTCATCCTAGTCACCATCCCTCTGCATGCTCCAGGTTTGCTACTGGCCTACCTTTTAGCATAGCAAATGAATTGTTCTCCTTTTGATCTAAGTAGAGATAGAATCATATAGCACCCTTTGGTGCAAGTTTTTTCACTCAGATTCGTAGGTGGGATTCCTCCACTTTGTTGTAGGTTGAAACTGCGATGGAAATTTTATATTTCTTGAGACACTCCATTCATACGTTGTAGAGAAGGTAGTGGTGGTGCTGCAGATTTTTTATTATTATTATTTTGATTCCCTGGGTGTGTGGCCAGAGTCTGGAGTAGAGCAGGCTCTTTTTGGGACTCCTTTGGTTTGTACCTACAGATGCTTTTAGATTGCTGACTTCTTCAGAGCATCTTATGTTTGATTTTTTATATAGTGATTCAGGTTTTTACTATATTTAGTGGGAAGATTTGGGAAAAGAGTATCTATTCCATCTTTATGGAAGAAGTTTGTCTTTTGATACATACTTTTATAACTTTTGCAACCATTAGAAAAAAAAATGAAATATTTTGCACATATGTCATCAATTAATGAAGAAGTATTTGTTAAGACTTTAAGGAAAAATCAATTTCGATTAAAGGACAACCACATGTAATTCTATTTATATTAAGTATAAATTTAAGGACTTTCATCCTGTGTTAAATTTAAATTCCTCTGTTTAATTGTAGAATCTTCTATCCGAGAAAGTAGAACAGCTGATGGAATGGAGTTCCAGGCGCTCAATCTTCAGAATGAATGGTGATAAATTCCGAAAATTTATAAAGGCACCACCGCGAAACTATTCTATGATTGTTATGTTTACTGCTCTCCAGCCTCAGCGTCAGTGTTCTGTGTGCAGGTAATCTATTTATATTAAGACATTTTAACACGTCATCCCATTCTTCTGTTTCTATTTTATTATATTTAAGATAAATTGTAATGGAATTAAACTGTGCTTCAGTGTTGTAGTCAACTGTGCACAGTTAAATCTAAGTTCCAAATCAGTATAGTCTACAAAATGATTGGTAGACTGATACTCGTTTGCTATGTAAAATATTAGCTCATGAACTCAAATGTCATTTTAAAGGATTGCTTATCTTTGTGTTCTATCTAAAGGTATAAGATAGAATTCCATTCATATATTGACATATAGGTCACCTAAATACAAATTGACAGTGACGTAGCCCTCTTAAAATACTGTTACTTTAACAAGTATAGTGAACATTTAGAATAGTGAACACTCTTTTTACCTAGAAGATGTTCATTTACTGTTCAGTACCTCCTGTAACCATTTTTTTTTCTTTTTCATAGAATTAAACAATTTAACAATTAAACAATTTGAAGTGAATGGAATATTTTTCAATGGGAACATTCTGCAGAAATGTTTGGACAAATATAACTATAATACACATGCAGGAATACTTTAAATTTTTTATTTTGAGACAATTGTAAGCTCTCATGCAATTATAAGAAATTACACGGTTGGGGGGTAGTCACTAAAAGCCAAGATCGCACAACTGATAAGCTTTGTGTGATTATAATTATGCTAGATTTTCACAAGAGTGAAAAACAAGTTATTTAAACTTTGGATGATACTGGAAAGTAGCAAGTTGCAAAGAGTTTATTTAATATATAAATAAATAGTTTAAATAATGTAGGTGATCGTTGATGCCATGAAAAAGTTTGAGGACCTATACTGCTATAATGTCTAGATTATATACATGTATGTTGAAATTATTTCTCATCCCACTGGACCTGGAGAAGAAAATTGGTTGGAATTTGTTAGAAGATGATACGTTTCTATTACAGAATAGGTATCTTATACTATATAAGCTTATGTTTATAGAGTAATTATACTATAAACATCATAGGAAAATCTTTTGAATAATTGTGATTGAACAGAGGTCTGAGATGCACTGTTAGTGAGCCAAGAAAACACTGTGACCCATATAAATAGTGTACTGAAGTGGACCAAAGTATGTCATTGTGACAACTAAGATAAAAGTATATAGAAGAGTTCCAAGCAGAATTTTTGAAAGTGATTTCTCAAGTTACACTTCTCTATTATAAATTCATGGAGTTGTAGATTCATTGGAAAAGATACCCTATCATAAACAACATTCTCTTTTTTAACATGAATTAAATTCTTTTGATTCTTTTTGTGTTATATAATTTTAGATCATTTCTGTGATGCTACTATAATTTTTTATAATTCTGTAGAATCATTGAAAAGTTCAGAGCTATAATTTAAAAATCTTAATGTTAGGACTTTTCCTTTGTGAGTCTTCTCTGCTTTTTCTTCCCTTTAAGAAATGAAATTTTCTTCTAAGTCATAGATTCTCCAGTTGCTTTTCTTTGCTAAAGCTGATGAATGAGCTATTGGCTTCCTTGTAAGCCCACTTAGCAAATCACACTGCTCTTCCTTCACACAGTCAGTTTATTCACAAATTTCAGAATTCAATTTTCACCTTCCTCAGTTTTAACATCAAACTCTTTGGCCAAATAAGATTGTTAATTAAGACTACTCAATACAATTCTCACCTCCCCTAAGTGTTAACTCCAGAGTTTCTTCATCAAATTGTACTCTAGGAACTATTTCCCATCATTGCTGCATCTCCCATAAAGTTAAACATCTCTTCCAAAAATGCACTAAAAATTCTGAAAACAAAATATACTCTTATTCTTATTACAGTAATAGATGTAAGAAAAAAAATCAGGTGAAAGAAGACTAAAAAAAAAAAAAATGTAGTCTAAAGTATGGTACATGTATAACCAAAAGTTGGTCTGTATTGGATATATGATTGGACTTTGTATAAATGGAAAAAAATTAGTAATTCCAAGGTATGTTTAAAAAGAGAGTGAATAAATTATCACATTGACATCTTAGATATTAACTTGCTAAAATCTTCCCTTTTCTAACTAAATTATTTACTGTATGTAAGCCAAACTATGGGGAGGGTACTGTGTGTGTATGTGTGTATGCACACATTCTTATGCCATTGTCACACTACTCTAAAAAGGTAGCTCTGAAAAAATCCATTTTATAGATGAGAACATCAGAACTGGCAGGTTATATATTTCATCCAAGCCACAAGGCTAGTATCTGTCAGGGTAGGATTTGTGACTCCAAAGCTTTTAGTGTTTAATGCTTCCCTTAAGTAAGCACATTCATCATTGCCTTTACTCTCTGAACTGTAATTTGCATTTTGCTGTTGCATTCCAAATTAAGATTGTTAATCTTTTAGGCAGAGATCCATCAAGCAGCATTTCTTAAACTCATCAGATCATGAGAAGCTTCTCATATAAGTGAAACTGGCATGTTGGGAGATAATTGACCAAAGTCAGGTAACATCAGCCTTATGTTTCATTATATTGAGGTCACATCTCTTATGAGATTAGATTTTAAAGTGAACACATAGGTGAAAAAAACTGTACAGATCAAATTACCCTTGTGTATCACTTAATGTACTTGTAAGTAATTTATAAATGGTTTGGAGACTAAGGCCCTTAATCATTTTCTCTATTCTTGAGATAATATTTCTCTGTGACCTTAATTTTTAGGTTTCCCTCATATGCTTGGTTACCTGAATGAAGTATTTCCTTTCTGTGTTAAAGACTCACAATTCTCATTGCCAGTCTCAAATTCTTTGCCTGCTTCAGGCTTGATCAAATTCATGACTAGTTTAGGATAAATTATATCCTAGAGTGAGGGTTGAACTCAGTCTTCATTAAACTTTTTGATGAAGTTGATTACCTATCACAACATTTCACTTTATTACATTTTTTTAGTATAAGTCTCTTCCTCATATTCGTTAGTCCCAGCTCTTCTACGGTTTTCAGTGACCTTTAAATATCTTTCTGAACTCTATATTTTATACTAATTTTATATAACTTTGGTTCCTCCTCTCACATTTGAAATGTACAAAAATACAGAGGCAAATCTTCCCTTTTTCAAGATTCATGAATTACATTTTATCACATTTGACTTCACACTCTCTTTAAGTATAGGTAAGTATAGGTCATCGACATCATGAAATTCTCATTCCTAAATACTTTGAAATACATCTTTTAAGAAAACCATGTTCTTGGAAGAAGAATACCATTGTCACTGGAACTTGATTGGTATTCAACAGTATAATCTTATACTCTCCATATTAAAATTTTATGTTTGTCTCCCAAATACCTTTAAGGCCTTTGCCTCCCTATTTGGTGTATTGTCAGTATTCCTCTATTGTGTTTGGCTTTATAATCCTATTTATTTATTTACTTTTTAATTCATAACACTTGATATTGATTGCCCTTTTGCTATTGGTTGTCCTCTCTTTTTAAATGATCTGTCACTTGCCCTGTATAATATTCCTTGTTCTGGATCTGTCTAGTTGTTTCTTTATGATTAAATTCAATTATTTTTTGCTGCAGTATTATACTGTTATTTGTGTACTGTTGCATCATGTCAGGGCAACAAAATGTTTGACAATAAATATATCAGTAATAAAACATTATTTAAGGTCATGACCATCACATTTTTCTATTATAAAGTATACCTTCTCTGCTTCTGTGTTTTGGAATGCCTTTTGTGAGAATATAATTTGAGACTATATGACTGCTCATTCTATACACATCCCCCACACTTGTAGCGCCCATTGATAATTTTTGCCTGAATTTCATAGTACATCAATGATTGTAAAATGGTCAGCTAAAAATAGTGTTTTATTAAGGAACGCTTTACTACTTTTTCATTTTGATAACCTCAATTTTTATGTTTAAGCTTTTTAAAATATAAATAGTGGGAATCAGCCCCTGAGTTATGCAATTTCCTTGTTGGTTTTTGTTTTCTGGCTTAATCACATTCAATTCTTTATTTTCTTTATATTTTCCCTGCCATGGAACTACAATTAGAATTTTTTTTAGGGTATCCTTGTGCCTTTTAATTGGAAATGATATTTAGAAATCAAGAACTTGCTAGATGTGTACTTCCCTGTTGTGATAGTGTCATTGTTTTCAGCTCTTAGTACTTAGGATATCTGTCTTGTGTATACATGTAAACTATGATTGTGGCCTATTCTTAGCTATTACTGCTTTGTTCTTATTTTCCCTCATTCCATAGTTTCATCTCTTTTCTCCCAAATGAGAACCTTCCAAGATAAATTCTAGCAATATGAATGTATTTGGTTATTTTTTTCTTTTCTCACAGTGTACATAAAATAGTTTCAGAATTACAACACTATTGTGATCTCTAAACAAATCTATGAAATGTACACCCTAATTTCTGAGGAGTTCTTATTTTTAAAGCTTAGAAAAGGTGTTTAAAATACACGCATTAATCAATTTTTTGTTGTTTTCTCATTTTGATAGTTTCATTTGTTTCTGTATTCAGTTTTATGGTTTGCTTTATTTATATTTTACTTTTTGAATATGTAAACACCTAGATGAGCCATATATACACAAGTATAACCATACTTTTATGTACATATATAGATTTCAACTTGGAGAATTGTAAAAATAATCACTTTATGAAATGTTTACTCTGATCCCTGTCCCATCCATCCCATTTCCATATATCTCATTGTTAATCATGTATTCTCTTCTTATCTGTCCTGAGTATGTGATAGTTTTTATTAATTCCTTGTTTTACATACACATACACACATGTGTGCACACACATGCACATACCTCAGGTGGTCAGAACTACGAGGAGTGTTTTTAGTTCTGCTGTCAGTTTTCATATCTGCTGTCCACGTAACAGTTTTTGAGGGTAAATAGCCTCCACAACATCTCTTTGAATACTGTCAGATTCCATTATACAGACTCATCAGTAAATCAGAACTAGGAATTAGGTCTGTGAATTGAGGACCCTACTGAGCTATTGAGTCTGTGTCAAGCACTGATGGGGGAAAGAAATTCCCCCTCTTTTTTTAATGTGAACTGATAGGTTACTATGTCTACACGAACTGCATGCCTGAACATACTATCTGTCTAACAGGCAAGGATTGTTGAATTGTTTTCACTTTATTATTCACTGAGACTAACTTGAGTGATCCCAAAATAAGGTCATTTGGCATTTTTACCTGTTCCTGCTTGTGTGTCAGGTGGGTAGCATGTCCAAAACTAAAAATAAGTGTCCTAGATTTGAATCAGCAAAGTTATCACAGAGACCTGTAATATGAAGGGGTTACTAGGTTTGTCTGGACCCAAATACATAGTGTATGTGCCACATTTTACTTGACATTTTTAATTAGTCTGTTGGGTTGGTCTTAGTGGGAACTGTTTTGTGAGCCATTCTAAACAAATGACTAAGAAGAATATTCACAGATGTCAATATGTCAAGAGCTCAAGAGACTCCATTCTGATGATGAATGCTGATGAGAATTTTTTGTTTTTGAGGCCTAGAGACATTGAATATTCTATGTGGACTGATACAGAATAGCTTTATTTGATGTTGTGAAGAAACAATGCCAGCTTCAGTTTTTTGCCTTGCTTGTGATTTATCCTTTTGCCTAGAAGGCAAAGTATATTTTAATTTTGTTCATTGAACTCTGTGTCTCAGAGTTAATTATTCTTGATCACCTTCTCCAGGCATACAGTGTGCCCTTTCAGTATGCACATGTAAGTCTTCTTTTATTTCTTGAAAGTTTTGCTAGTTTATAGTTTAAAATACCAGTTTTGTTCATTGCTTGAATTTTCTATTTCAGGGACTTCAGTTTTCTACATGTTTAGATCATGATTTTTTAAATTTTACTTTGTTTTTTTCCTGTTAAAATATTTCTAACTCCTTGATACTTTTTATTATCATCTCAGTCATCTCTGTTCGTTGAGCACCTTATAATATGTTCCTGCAGGAATTCTGCTTTTTCTTTTTTTTTTTCATCTATTGGTTCCCTGAAATTGGTCAATTCTCCTATACCATCTTCCTGTTTTGTTTACTTATAGTTTGAGTTTTGTAGTTCTGACTTGACATTTTTGTTTTATGTCTTCAAATGCTACTTAATGATACTTAATAAATGTTGAAAATACTATGTTTTATTTTTCCGTTCTTTGTGGTGGTTCTTAAACTCTGATCAATTCAAAAATTATGAATCTCTTAGAGTTGGTCTTCTAATAGTTTTGTTTGGTTACTGTTGGTTTTGCTGTTCTTTTTAAAGTGATTTTTTTTTTTTCCTTTCATTGATCAGGAATAATAATTTCTGTGGTGGTAATAGATATTTGAGTGGTTATTCTTTTAATTTCTAAAGGGGAATGAGTTGAACATATCATGATTCTGTCTTCAGTTTTCTTCTTTTACGGTTGTGTTTCTGAAGCTGATTTATTATTATTATTATTATTATTGTTGTTGTTGTTGTTGTTGTTATCTTTATAGGACCCATGTTTTCCATGATTTTGTTTCTTTATTTTCACTGCATCACCAAGTTTCCATGGCTTATCTACCTCTCCACAATTATTTTCTATTCCCTATAAGTTGGTTCATTCTTAATACTGCTGTTTGTTACTGTGTGCTTCCAGGCCTCTTTGCTTATTTTGACCAAAAGTCACCCTTCTAATCAGCTAAGCCTTAGACCTGCTGTTCTGTCTCTCAGATCAAGTGCAATTCTTTCTTTCTGGGTTGACCCTGACACCTCCCTTCCTTGTGCTTCATCTCTGTTGGAATTTCCCTTTTTTCTTTTTCTTTCCAAGTCTCTACCTTACTTCTGTTCTTACATGAAGTGTTGATGTCATTAATTTCCTCATTTTTTCTTGAACCTTTGTTTTCTGTCTTTTTTTATCCGAGTTATACAATAGGCATGACTAGCTTTCTAGCTTTGTTTTCTTTTGAAAAGTTATTAGTTGTATTTCTTTGTCCAAGGAATCTAGTAATTTTCCAAATAAGTTTTAATTTTTACAGGAAAATGTGGCATTTCACCACAGTTAAGTAAGTTCTTTGAAGGAAAAACTATTGCAGTAATATGATAATGATATGTCCATGCTAGGTCACATGCAGTGTATTTTTCTATGCATTTAGGATTTTATTGAATGAAATGAAAGAGAATACTACATATTGAAAATATATCACACTTAAAAGCTTCTTACTGTATCGCTCTAATAGTTTATTAAATAGCATTTTTCTAAAAAATTTAGATATAAATTCTAGCTGAAATGATATAATTACATTTGAATGTATATAGTCTTTTTTTTTTGAGACTAGGTCTCGCTCTTTTTGCCCATGGAACCGCAAGCTCACATTGCCCGGGGTACCACAGACTCAAGCAATCCCTTCCCAGGTATTGGGTGTGTGCCACCATGCCCACCTATTTTTGGGACTAGGTCTCCCTGTGTTGCCCCAACTGTGACTTGAACTGTAATCCCTAGGACCAGCCACTTTATAGGCTGAAGCTTACAGGCATGTGCCATCATGCCTGACTTGACTGTATATAGTCTTAATAGCTATTTGTAAATATTCAAAGTAATGATGAAAATTTCTACATTTTTATTGTCAACGCTGAAAACTCACATATTGGAATTGATGTTTATAAACTATAGTCAACTTCTTTTTAAGTGTTTGTCTTTGATTTCCTTGATACTAGGATATAATCTTTTGACATTGAGTAAGGGTTACTACTTTTCATGGTTTCAGATCTTAATTCTTTTTTTTTTTTTTTGTGTGTGTGTTTATTTTATTTTATTTTTATTTATTTATTTATTTTTTTTTTTTGTTACTTCACACCCTTTTTATTAACAAAACTCAAATGGTCAACAACCCCAGACACTGAAGTAATATGAGTTATGTATACTGGAATTGAAAATTAAAAAGGGTAAAGGCATTTTGAGAAAAAATTTTCCTAATACATACCTATCCTAACAGCTATGCTTTTAACATGTTTTTATATTTTTACCAGGTGTATTCTACATAGGATTTTTATTTTTATTTTTTTTTAATTTTTATTTTTATTTTTTAAATTTTTTTATAATCAAATAGTTTATATATATATATACATTTCATATCTTCAGATCTTAATTCTTAAAGAAAAAATTTTTTGAGTGCATAGACCATGTGGTTCCATGAAAATAAATTCATGCAATCTAGCTATTTCAACTTAAGCAACTTAAGATTTATTCCTCTTTGTAGGAGACAGTGTCTCCCACAAAGTCCAATGATAATATTCTTTGTTTTTTCAGAAGATTGTGAGTACAACGAACATATGCAGAAACAAATTGTAAATAAAACCCACAGTTGCTATCCTTAGAAAGACTTGTTTGTAAGATTAGCCCTTCACTGAATAAAAGACTTGTTTGTAAGATTAGCCCTTCACTGAATATAAAATTGGAATTTGGAGATGTTCCTGCAATTCTGTAACTGATTAAAATGGCTCACTACGCCTTTATACACATAATGCCGTTTATGCTGAATACCTGATTACCTACTAAGACCCTGAAATTTTGATATATGTGACAGGTGGAATCTAGATAACTAACCCCCAATACAGATCTTTGATACTAAATCTCCAGTGGATTTTCCTGTTAGACATCATTACATATGAATTTACATACCACAACTCATTTCTGAAGGAGTTGAGTCTTAACGTTACACCCTTTCAAGTTATTACTAGAAGGCTGCATCTAATTTACTTTAGGTATCTTTTCCCTTTGCTAATTTTATTTTGTTCATTTTCATATTAATAAATCTTAACCTTTCACTGTAGTTAGTGAACATGATCTGTCAGTTTACTAAACTGGGGTTTGGTATTTGGGACTCCCAACAAGGAACCTTTAATAATTCTGAAATATTCCCTTATCTTACAGGCACAAACTTAGGTAATTAATATTCAGTTCTGTTTTTCATTAAATTCTCATTTTTTTATGTCTATAAATATATAGGGTTTTTTTGTTACTTAAGGCTCTTATATAGAACTAGTGACAAAACCTTTATTTTATAAACCTGCATTTTTTCATGGAATTAATTTCCATGTGTATTAATACTGGCATTTAATTTATTTTTGAGTCTATTTATTGAATAGTTACAATGTGTAACTGCTGGAGACTAGGAAAATAATGTGAACAGAATGACCTGTTTGCAACTCTCGCTGATTTCAGAGTCTAATTTAAGCTATACAGTTTTCATATGATATAGTTAATCTCATAATTTTCTAACTAATAAATACATTGAACGAAAAGCATATAGAGTATAAACAAAAGCCCTATAAGAGTTTATTGGTCTCATTTATTAATATTGATATGCAAAATAATTTATTTCAGAAAGTGATAATTGAGGTGACAAGATCTACAATTGACTAGGAATTCATGAAGTAGTTATACCATTCCTATACTCTGCATATGTCTGTATGACATATGTGCTGTGTGTAATAGGTTTTGTGTGTGCTATATGTCTACAGGAAGTAGGATTGAACAGAAGTAAGAGAACTCATAAAATTTAATTTTAAGAGTAAGAGTATTCAGGGACTTAAAGTAGGGCTTGGTGCAGAGGAAAATAATGAGAAACGAGATTTAAAAATGCACATAGCTGAGTGGATTTTAAGTTTTTTGCTGACATTATAATTTGCATATCCCTTTGCAATTTACTAAAAACTTTGATATGCCTAGTGTATTTAGCCCCATGCCTTCCAGAAAGGATGGAATTATTACTATTGTCATGACAAATTTAGAATAAACAAATTATATGTGACGTTTTTAAACTTATCCTTTTATGAAATGTAAATTCAGCATACATGTTCAGCTATTCAGTATTCCATTGCTTTGCTATATTATTCTTTATACTTGGCCAGAAAGGAAGTAATAAGTATTATTCCATTTTCAAATATTACATTACTTGGAAGTTATGTTGAGAGTGGTTCATTTCATTTTGGTTTCTTTTATACCAAATTATTTCGTTTTTATATAGTATTTTTCATTATAAATGTAGATTAATATGCTCGGATTGTGTATAGTAGGATCACATGAAATTGCTTCATCTAAGAGGACTATCCATTTTTTATTAATATTCTTTTATACCTCTTTTTTGAAAAAAAGTACTTATGTGTGCGTAAGCTGCACTTGGAAAGTTAAACTTTTTATTCCTAGAATCCAATCTTATAATGATTCTGATTTAACACAATATATGATCAGGGATTTGTATTTAAAATATTAACCCACTTCTAGATTTCAATTTCACATATAAGGAGCTTGGCAATTGGAATACCATTTCAACAATGAGTTAAAAGTTTAATGAACTGAAGAGTCAGTAATTCTTTATGGATACATAAGCAATCCATGATTGAAGAAGCAGACATATACTCACAGTAGGTCACTGTAAGTCACTCTGCCTTATGCAGAGATGCATGATTAGAAACTATCATAAGGACCAGTATGAAAACCTGAACTGTGATGATTTTCTGGAGGCACAGTGTAGACAACTCTGAGATTGAAACGCTCCAACAATACTGTCAGATTTACCTTTAAACCTCTATCAGATTACTAGAGTAAATATCAAAAGAACAATCCCCTCGACATCTGTGAGTTAGAGGAGCAGGAATTGCTTTGAAATATTCCAAAGCATTGTGTTATTCTTAACAAGGTCTGCTGTCAGGGGAAACTGCTTAACTAGAGTCTAACCTGCTAGGCTTTTTTAGAGTCTAACTGCCCTGGAGAAGGAAAATACCCAATTCCAGCTGACCCTAGCTTCATAGGTGGGAAAGGGAAATACACAATTATAGCTTACTCTAATCATCTTGCTTCACCTCAAAGCAGAACAAAAAAATGATATACACTTGTGGTATCACATTCCAGAAGCATTGATTCACTGAAAAGGACCTCACCATCACGTTACTAGAGATCTATTTTTAGCAGTCCCCTCTACCTGGCTATCAAGAAAAACATTACAGGGCATACCAATAGACAAGCAGTGCATTTTGAAAAGATAGAGCGAACATCAGAACCAGACAAGGGTGTCTGAATGATCAGACCAAGACTTTAAAACTTAATGTGTTAAGTCCTAAGGCATGATAAGGCCTAAATGAATAAAGTTGATAGTAAGCAAGAACAGATGGGCAAAGTAAGCAGAGAGATGCAAATACTAAAGAAGAATAAAAAAGGCATGCTAGATATTAAAAATACTGTAAAAAATAATGTTTCTGGTGAGTTTATTATATGATGAGTTGGAGATGACTGAGGGAAGAATCTGTAATCTAGGAGATACTACAGATAAGAGTTCTTGAAAACAAGTTTATAAAGAATGGGGGAAAATGACTAGAAGATCCAAAAACTGCAGAACAGATTCCAAAATTTTTATGCAAGTGTCATGGAAATACCAGAAGGAGAAGAATGATTGGAACAGAAGGAATATTTGTAATATCTGAGAATTTTTTAAAAATTGCTGTCAATAACCAAAGTACAACTTAAGACTTGAGAAATCTGACAGAGAACACCAAGGAGGATAAGTACCAAAAAAGGTGTACTTTGACATATTGTTTTCAAACTACAAAATAAATAAAAGACAATGAAAAAGGTCTGAAAGAACTCGGAAGTGGGAGAAAACACACATTTCCTGTAGTAGATACATGTAAGAATTATGTTTGACTTCTCAGAAACTGTACAAAGAATGTAGTTAAAAGTGGTAAGAGGAAAAAGAAAACTCACCAAACTAAAATTCTGCAACCTGTAAAACTGTCTTGAACAAATGAACAATAAATAAAGACCTTTTTAAACAAACAGAATTTGAGGGGGTTTATCACAGAAATGTCTAAAGAAGCGGGGCACGGTGCCTGTAAGCGACAGCTCATGGAGTCGCCGCAGGATCTGAGATCGTGGTTTGAGTCCTGCCTGGGGCAACACAGTGAGACCTAGTCCCCCAAAACAGCTGAGTGTGGTGGTGTGCACCTGTAATCCCAGCTACCTGGGAAGCTGAGGCTGGGGATTGCTTGAGTCCATGGTTACCACAGGCAACATGAGCTGCGGTTCCATGGGCAAAAATAGCAAGACCTAGTCTCAAAAAGAATATTGAACAAGTAAGTGAAAGGCAAATAAATATTTTGGGGACAAAGGAGTATATACAGATTGGGAATTAGACATCAAGCTGTTTTGTTTATAAATGACATAACTAGGTAGGAAATCGAAAGACTGAAAAAAATCCTGCAAACAGTAAGTGATTATATTATGGAATGCAAGGTTAATATATAAATATAAATACCAATTGCTTTCCTTTACACCAACAAAATTATGAAATTAAAAAGAAATTTAATAAAAAACAATACTACTTTCAGTATTCCCCAGATCTATAAATACAAATCTAACAAAATATATAAAGTATTTCAAAGGAAAGTTATAAATAATATCCTTATAAATAAATTGAAACCATATAAGTAAAGAACAACTCTTCATGTTCATGGATTGAAAGATTCAGTATTGTCTATATCTTTTCTTCCCAAGTTGACCTGGTTTAATGCAGTTCAAATCAAAATCCCTACAAGTCATTTTGTGCGTACTAAAAAGAGGTAAAATACCACACTAGCCAGCACAGAATTGAAACCGAAGAATAATATGAGGAATTGTTGCTGCCTGACTTCAAGACTTATCATAAAACTGCAGAAATCAACATACTCTGGTACTAACAAAAGTATAGGTCTCTAGAATAATGAAACAGAATCAAGAACACAGAAATAGATATCTATAATTAAAGTCAGCTCATCTTTAGTAATAAGGCAAAAAATGGAACAAAGATAGTCTTTTTAAGAACTAGTGCTGGAAGAATTGAACATCCACATGCAAAGACATGATCTGTAAAAGAAATCAATGATAAACTGGACTGCATTCAAACTAATAATTTCTTCTCTGCTGAAGACAGTATTAAGAGAACTAAGAGATGCACCACAGAATGGGAGAAAATTTTTACAAAACACAAGTGATAAAACTGTTACTTAAAGAACTCTTTGAACTCAACAATAAGAATCCAATTTAAATTATAGGCCAAAGACTTTTGCTAAAGAAGATGGCAAGTAAACTTGTCAACAGATAATCCAAATTTTAGGGTATCAGGGAAATGCAAATTGAAACAACAGTAAATTGTCACAGGATTGGTGTCAGAATGCCAAAATACAGAAAACTTATAGCACCAAATATTGTCAAGGATGTGGAGTAATAGGAGCTCTCTTACATTTCTGATAGTATTGCAAAATGATATAATCACTTTTGAAGACAGTGTAGCAGATTTTTTAAACAAACATAATAATCTCTCCATGCGTTGTAACATTTTTTCTTCCTTGTATTTTCCCCTGAAAGTTGAAAGCTTAATGTTTACACAACAAACTACATGCAGGTGAACTAGCAAACTGTGGAAAGACAGGAATGAAACTTAAATACATATTATTGTGTGAAATTAGCCAGTGTGAAAGTCTATATAGTGTATGGGTCCCAATATTTGACAGTCTGGAAAAAGCAAAAATCTAGGATTACTATTCTTTATTGTTGTCATAGTTTTGCCTTTTACCTAAGGTGTAAATAATGCAGATATATAATGATGGACCTGACATTATGTTTCAGTTCAAACTCATGAAATGTATAACATCAAGTGTAACTCCTAAGGCTAACTATAAACTTTGGGTGGTCTGGTATGTCAGTGTAGGTCATCCTTCATTAAAAGAAAAAAAATGCACCCTTATAAGTGCTAAGATGGTGGAGAGTGCAATGAATTTGTGAGGGCAGGATTATACGGGAAATCTGTTTTCCTCCCCTCAATATTTTCTTTGCTTAATTTCCTACAACTTATTTTAAGAATTGTGTTTTCTAAGATCCCAATAATTTGTGATATAAGTGGACTGGGGAAAATATTTTGAAAATCTAATTTGTGTGCATGTATGTGTGATTATGTGTATTACTACAGTCACAGATACAGTCATAGCCTGTCTCTTACTATCTGTGTTTGAATTCTGCTGGTGCTAGTAATTACTGGTCTGCAGGAGAGATAAACTAATTCACTTAGTCTTCCAGATTCCTCACATGAAAGGGAACAAAAATAATTCCTATATTATCAGGACCTACGAAGATTAAATGAGACTTATATAAGTGCATAAAAGGGTCTTGGCAAACAGTGAACCACAAAGTTTTGATGATGGTGATCCTTTCATATGAGCACAAAGCATCTAACCTCCACTTCTTAACAGTTCTGTAACCTGAATCTCCCTTTTTGATTCATTAAAATGAAATTCTGTGAAGGCTGCCTATATTAGGTTTTTATCATATGAAATGAAAATGAAAAAAATTGTTAGGGATTCTTGTGGGGTTTTAATGTTTGACTCTTCTACTTTTGATTTGTCAGGTTTTGTGATAAACATTGAATTAATTCAGCAAATATTTGATTAGTGTGATAATTCCTAAGCAGGTTATCATAAACAAAATTTATATTGCTTATGCATTGTTAATTTGTTGTTTTGTGTTCATTACTTAACACTACACATTCCCTAGTGAACTGACATTTTTTGAGGAAAGGGCCTGTTATTTTTTCACACTTTTAATAATTAATCTTTTATCCATCTATTCCTTTTTTATTGTTAGTTCTACAAATATTTATTAAATATATAACACTCATCTATAGTATGAAGATAAACTAGATAAGAAAATTGGTTATATGGGCTGGGCATGGTGGCGCATGCCTGTCAGTGGCAACCTAGGAAGCCGTGGCAGGGCCAGGGATCGCAGTTTGAGTCCCACCAGGGGCACATAGCGAGACCTAGTTCCAAAAAAAAAAAAAACATAGCTGGGCTTGGTGGTGCTTGCCTGTAATACCAGCTATCTGGGAAGCTGAGACTGGGGATTGCTTGAGTCTGGTACCCTGGGCAATGTAAGTCTGCGCTTCCACAGGTAAAAAATAGTGAGAGCTAGTCTAAAAAAAAGGAAGGAAAATTTGTCATGAATAATGGATGGATCAGGTTTGTTTCTTTACTACTATTTATATCAGTTTGCTTGATATTTACTTACTACACTCAGCTTTCTTTATTAAAGGAAAAAAACAAAATATCTGACTGATTTGTAACTGTGCATCTTATCTACAATTTAATATCTTTTGAGTTGTCATTTTTGCTTTAAGATAGGTGTTTGAGTTACATGTTTTATGTTGCTTTCCAAGGGAAGGTATCTACTTAGATTTTATAAAGGAAAAACTGAGATGTGTTGGAGATGTAGGTCTCTAATTAGCACAATTTCTATAATTTACCAAGTAGTGAATTAAAAAAGCCTCAATTCTTTATTGGGATGGTAAGTTTAATGTGTTTCAGTATATTCTGTAGGATCCTGCTGATGCATAGCACAACTAGAGTTAAAGAGCTGCATTAGAATCTCTGCACAGTTGCATTAATTTGAGCATTTATGAAGACATACCTTGGAATAACTATGTTTTATATGACAAATGTAGTAATATGTATGCATGTATATAGTTCATCGTAAATATAAAGGAGTGATATTTTGATAAGAGTTTATTATCTGACAAGACATCTAAAAGATAAACCGTTCTTTTAAAAAAAATTTTAAGGGCATTTTACCTAACCATCTTATGAGATTATAATATAAGAATGTTAAATCATTCCAATTAAGTATTTTTTCCTGTAAAATAGTAAAATATCAAGAAAACAATATAAAAGATAACAGAACTTTGCTCTGCAGTTACTACTTAAGCTTTTCTCGATATTTTAATGCAACTTGACTGCCCTCTTCAGGCTGCATATGAGCATATTAGTACACTTTACAATATTTATTTTTGAAGTTATGTCTCTAATATTCCTATGAAAAAGACAATATTTTCTTAAAAATGTTGGAAACTTACTTATTCAAATTTAGTGCGGGCCTGTATGGTTTTCACCTTTCAATTACAAATGACAGTGAGGTCAGAAATATGTTAATACTAAGAAGTAGTGATGTCTCTTTGCTCCTTAGTCTAAACTGACATAAAATATATAAGAATCCAGAGAATTTCTTTGTCATTAGTTAGGTTTTTTTTTTTACTCTTTAGATGCTACAAGATACAGAGGAAATAATGGAGATAAATTTAAAGAACAGGCTTTATGCTATTGACATATTCCTTCTAGTCTTGTGTACGCTGAATATGTATCTGCAACACTGAAATACGTGTTTCTGAGGTTCACTGAATTAATTTCAATTACAAAATAGATCTGTTCACTAATCCTGTTGCTATTGAATTACACTGACATTATTCTGTACTGTATTTGTGTTGAAAAAAGTTTTTTTTGGTTTCCTTGTAGTTCTGTTCCAACTAAATATATTACTAAATAGAAGCAACTTGACTAGAATTTTGGTTGTTACTTTCTGCTCTGTATTCTAAAGAACAACATGTAGAAATGGGCCATATCTTCATTTACACACTGTTGTATTAGCCTCATATTTTCTAAATGTGTAGAGGTTTCTAAACATTTGTTTTCTCCTCCTCCAATATATTTTATATGTAAAGTTACCAAATACAGCTTCCTTATTTAGTGTTTTGCATAATCTACTTTCAAAAACACTCATAGTTGTTAACTTTCTATAGACTATTGTCAAAGTCTTCTGTACCTTTCTCTTGCTTCCAATCAGGCTTATTTAGTTTCTATCATAAAGCTTATATACTGTTACTGGAAAACATAATACACACTTCAACTGGATAGTTCTTGTTCTGCTTCTGTTACCTTACTATTTTCATCCTGACTTTTCTTGCTTTATTGTAATTTTGGCCTTCCAGAAATACCTCCATTCTTTCCTGAATATTTTTCACATTCACATTTTGTCAGAATTCCTCAGTCCACTGTAATTTCATCCTTCTGTAAATGGTATATAGCACCACAATTCATGTTATTTTATTTATATATAATTAATTATGCCTCTAGATGTATCTAAAGCCTCTTAAAGGTGGATACTAAGCGGTTAATGTATGTATTTTTTCATGTTAAGATACTAAATAATATCATTGATGTTTTAGGTATAGAATGTATATTTAGATTCCAAATTGGTATTGCTAACATGATGTCACGTTGACACCTGTGCATATGTAATTTTATATGTGCATACATATACATATATGTGTGTATATGTTTGTTGTAGTACAGAGATTTAAAGTGTTTTTTTCTTTCCTAGACCACCCGTGGAAGTAAATTGATATTTGAGATAGTTTATGACATAAATCTAAGTGGAGTTTTAGTCAGATACTACAGAATTCAGTCTTTAATGTAGTACGTTTTAGGATCTATATTGACTAGTTTGGAAAGCATATTATCAACAATGCCTATTTTGTATTAGGTCTTTGCCATTGTACAATGCACTGAATAAGCATAGTTGTGCATAAATAGAGCAGGTATGAAGTAAATAACATTGCATTGTATTTGAAAATCTCGATTTTGTACAATTGCTGAGATGTTTTAAAACAAAGACCCTTGACTATGGTATTTTTCAAACAGAAATAGAGTTAGAAGTGTGGCTAAAATATGGAAGATGTCTTCTGTCCTGCCCAGTGTCTTCATTATATAGGCAGTGGGAAACTATTTTAAGACTTTAAAACGGAGAATAGAATTTACCATTATTAGGTACTTAAACTGAAAATGAGAAGGTGGAACAATGTGGAGTGTAGAGTTTGAAGGTAAAATAAATTCATCTTTGACTCCTCAATGCTGTTCACATTCCCTTGTTTCCTTTTTTCCTTCAACTATTTAAGAAAAAATGGGTCTGCTTTTATGAGGCCTTATTCAAATAATGTAATGACCTTATAGATCAGAGATCTTGGATTTATTATTCACTCTAATTACCTGAAATAATATAATTTATATATATGAAGTGAATTAATATTTCATGGTTCTGGATCTAGATTCTTACATTAGAGAAATTCAACAATGTCTTTCTCATTGTGTAAGATAATATACAGATGTTGGAATAGTAAAATATGACATTCTTGAGCATATTTTTCAGAATGACGCATTTTTACTACTTCCCTAAATTTCATTTTCAAACATAGTGTTCTTTTGTGTGAAAAATAGTCTTATTAAATTATTATTTTATTAAAATAATTTCATTCTCTTAACAAAATTCATTTTTAAGACAGCATTGGTCTCTTAAAGTTTATTAATATTCAGGGGTGCTCATACCTATTTAATTGTCAGTGCCAATTCTCTGTGGGAAATTATTTTTTTCTTTGAAAACCAACGATGAATAACAACCAGTAGTACAGATTTTCATCCTCCAAATGTAGAATATTTCCTTTTTGGTGTTTTATTTTCTAGGTCTGGGGATGCTGTTAGCTCTGATTTATGTGGAAGGGTTTTTGAATTTTTCCAGACTCCAAACATAACCTACCATCATATTAAATAGTGATCTTCTTTCAGACAGCAGGGGACACCTGTTATATGATAAAAATCAAAGCAGATTTTATGCTTATTGTTTTTAACTTTGGTTTTATTTTGGACTGGGAAGAAATGCAGTGAGATGCTGTTTTAAATAGATGAGGGAGGGAATACACTATATTTTTTGTGTATGTATTCTTTTGGTAAACAAAGAAGCATATCTTCAATATCATAACTTCATTTTGCTACATTTTTTTTCTTTCCCCAAGTGTGCTCCCCACCCCACTCCCCATTTGACTAGATTCTTAAGTTCTTTCCATCTTTGGTCATGCTATTCCTGCCTCCTGAAATATATTCATTGATGACTTTTTCTCATCCTTGGATTTGAACTTTATAGTCATGCTTTTGAGAAATCATTTATGATTAAAAAATCTAAGTAGATTTTCCTCTATTTAATACTATTTTATTATTTGGTTGTTCATTAGGTCTTCTTTTTGAAAGATCTAGTCCATTAAAGCAGAGAACTTGGAAGTTAGTTCAATTCCAACTATTACTTGGTAGTAGTACTTTTTGAGTTAGATTTTTGAATTGATTTTCTTAAACATCAATGCTTTACATTTTTGTAACCATATTCACTGAACATAAAATATGCTATATAGTTTTCTGTCTACTGAACAAAAAAGATAGTCTTAGACTGATCATTACAATGAGCAGTTTTTATATGGTGCTATTATAAACTGGACTTGACTGAAATGATATTCTCTGAGAACTTTAAGATAAATGACCTCAGTCTTGTTCACCTTGTTTATATTTAGCCCTGTTAGAATTTTTTTTCCATCATAGCAATATTATGTTCCGTATTAAAAACAGGAGAGGGTCAAAATGAGCAAGTCTCATCCCTAGAGCTCCCACTCATTGTTTGCAGATTTGTGGGTGATGGACAACCTCTATTATTCCCCCCTCCCAGAGTTACCACTTTATTTAATTTTATTCACTTTATTTTATTCGTTCGTTCGTTCGTTCATTCATTCATTCATTCATTCATTCATTCATTCATTCATTCAAAGATTTCATACAAGGTATGGTTGTTGATTCCTGGAGAATGCCACCTGACTTCTCTCCCTCTCCAGTCGCTCCGCCTTTTTTCTCATTGCTGTTTGTTGGTCCATGTTTAGACCTTCGGTATCTTATTTTCTGGAGCTATTTCTTTTTCCTCAGTGAGGATCTGCATTCTTGGGATATGACAGGCCATACTACTTAGATTTCCAGTCTTAAGTTTTGCATCTGGCAGCCAGTCTGAGCTTGTTTGGCATCTGTCAGTACCACCTCCTTCTTGCCAGCTATCTCGTCCATTCTGTTTTCTGTCCCATTTTTCTGCTTCTTTGCCCGTGGTTCAAGCCTTTGGCTTAGGGAAACTGACTCCCAGCTTTTGATGGTAGAGAAATTCCTTGATGGGACAACCATCAGCAGACAGTTGGTCTCACTGGTCTCCATCTTGATTTGCAGTTCTGCTGTAGGGCCTCTGTCATATTTCTGTGGCCTTCCTACCCATGTGGAAAGGGGTGTGCCTTGCTCTTCTTGAAGGCATCTCTGAACCAGGATCTTGGCTCCCAGGTGCCAGTAATGTTGTAAGTGTAATTTTGTGTTAGGTAGTCTCTACAATTAGTCTCATTAACCTTTGGTGTTTCTAGTGTTTCTCTCCGTGCTCTTTTTGGATCCTGTCCAGGGCCTTTATTTATACCACTCATCTCTTCTCTATCTGTAGTTAGGTTGGATTTATTACTGTTTTCCTTGCTCATAATGAGGACTGGCTGAAGTGACAGTTGACTAGAGGAATCAGTCACACATGCACACAGACACATGCGTGCACACAGCACACCCTGTGCCCTGGCAGGGTTCAGGCCTGCACTGCCCCTGGGAAGGGCGGGGTATTTCCTTTTTCTGGTGCCTTGGTTGGATGGGGGTGTGAGGGGTGGATGGGGGTGTGAGGGGTGGGTATGGGTATGTGTGTGTGTGTGTGTGTGTATGTGTTTCCTTTGTTCATGTCTTCATGTTATTCTTAACAGTACTCCATATAGTAGACTTGATCTTTGCATGCATCTCTTTGACAAGTGAAAATTTAACTTATCTCAATTCTTATTCTATTCCTTCTTTTCAAATTATTACAACAGTAAGTAGTATATTTATTTCCTATTAACTTTAATGATATCTCTTGATTCCCTAATTTGCTTGAGCAGCAAGCATACTTCAGTCACATCTTCCATTTTATTTGAGAAATCTTATTAACTGTACATCTTCCTTGTCATGCCATCATAATTGATAGCATTTAATTTTATAATAATTGCATTGGTGCTCTATAGGTTCATTAAGGAAGTTGAAAGCTAAAATAACTGGTTATGAAGTGGTTCCTTTTCTACCCATTATAACTACTGCCCCAATTCATATCACCAATTAATCAAACATATGGTGCATTTTAATTTGCTTCCTAGTTAGACCTTGCATTTTATATTTATTTTGTTGTTTTCCTAGTGGGAGACCAAACATATCTTATTGACAGCGGCCTGAATTTCTTTTAGGTATTTCTGATTGTAATGATTGCTTGGGATCTCTTCTCTTTCTATCCAAATTTCCTTAATACCTATTCTAATTTGTACTTCACAGTTGGGCCACTGTTTTTCTTAAACATTTGCACTCTCTACTCTCTATATCAAGTTGTCCTGCTTCCTTTCTCTCCTAGAGCCTCCATTCTCATTTTCCTTTTCATATTTTTAAAGTTTATCCATGGGTAATTTTATGTTCTTCTATTTCTGAGAATTTTTCAAACTTAAGTGATTATTTGACTTGATACAGAATTGCATATTGGAAAGAACAAACCCTGAAAATTCTGATGGAACTGTTCTGTTACTGCCATTAACTAGTGTTGCTACTGCCTTGTTTAACCCCAGTTTCATTTGTTTGTCCATATTACATATTTGTTTTTCTATAAAACTTTTAGGATATTTTTATGTACAGTTTTCTAAAAGTTGGTCTTTTTTTATTCCCCTTGTTCAAAACCTAGGAAGTTTAACTTGGAGATAGTACGCCTTTAATTTTCTCTCTCTCTTTCTGGAACTCCTCTGCTTGAAAGTTGGGCTATATCCTTAGCTACCCTTCTTTCTCTTTCTAGTATTTTCTACCTGTGTCTTTTTTGTTTAGCAAATTTTATTTAATACTTTCTCCTAATGTTGGGTTTTATTTGAACAGTCATTTTAAATTTACAATCGCTTTTACTTCCTGTTTCTGAAATTTTTTATACAATAATGTGTCATTTGTGTTGGGAGAAGCAGTTGGTCATTGATCCTAAGTATCCCTGCATCATTTTGCTGAATGAAAGATATGACTGTTCTTTATCTGGTTAGTCTCTGAGGGTCATGTGTATGCTAACATGTCCTAAGCAGCAAGAGCCTGTTTCCCACTGAACAAAGCACAAGTTTGCTATCACCATTTTATTAGGAAGCCCCTCAATCTCAGTTGTTCCTGAACAGACATTTATCTTTTGTTGACACAAAAGACATGGATGCGTGCATTGCATCAGACTTGGATGCATGGGCAGCTGATGCAAACAAACACAAGTAACTCCCCGTTTCGGATTCAAAAGACTCGGATTTTCTGCCAGCATCCATGAACCCGTTAAGGATTGCTTATTAGCTTGCATATAAGATAAAATCTCAGACCATTCCCTGGACATTTCTACTACTCTTAACTGAGTACTTTTGCACTATATAGCCTCCTAACTGATTTGTAACTTTCTCCATCAAAATATTTCAACTAGTTTTCTGTCTTCTGGGTATTGAAATTTCTTGTGTTAAGGACTTTGAGTGTTTGCTATTGTGGGATAATACCTTTTAATTTCCATGTTTGGGCAACGGAGGGGGTAAACTATGAATCATCAACTAAATGGAAGAAACATTCTTTTTTAAAGTGTCTGTCCACGACTGTACCTATATCCTTCTGGCAGTACCATTTCTCTGTTTCTACTCCATCTCTGTAGCTAAATATAGAACTTTATTATTTGGAAAGTAGACCAAATATATAATAGAAATGATTTCAAAATAGTAAGCTTTTACAAGTGGACTTATTTTGTGCATTTGGTTTAGCTACTCAAAGTTTTGCTTACTGTTCAGCTTTGAGTGTAAATACAAATATAGATACAGTGAATATAAAAGATAACTATATAATTTTAAAATATAGTCTCATGATTTTTGTTTCACTTGTAGAGTGACTTGCAAATATTCTTAAAATTACATGCCTTTTACTAATAAAATCAGCATAAGATTTAAATTATATGCCTAGGAGACGGCACAAAATGATTTCCTCCATAGAATGAGTTGTCAAGCTTTGTATTTAAAGAGCCAGACTGGGCTTTTGGCCCATGTAATTTCTGTTACAACTGCTCTGCTCTTGTATAGCTCAGTGGCAATCATCATCAGTATGTAAATAATTGAGGCTATAATGCAGTAAAACCCTTATTATGAACTGTAAAACAGGAATTTTACATGTCACGAAACTTTTTTACAAACATTTTAAAATGTGAAATCTGTTCTTAGCTTACAGTCAGTGCAAATACTGACCAACTCTTGCCCCAGATTATCTGTTTTATTAACAACTTTATTAGTGCTTGAATACTGATATGTTTTTTGCTCTTTCCTATTACCCTTATCAGGCAGGCTAATGAAGAATATCAAATACTGGCTAATTCTTGGCGCTATTCATCTGCTTTTTGTAACAAACTCTTCTTTAGTATGGTAGACTATGACGAGGGAACTGATGTTTTTCAACAGGTAAGAGTTACAGTTTTATTTTGCTAATAGTTGGTTATGATTGATACGTATTTTGTTTGCCTGATAATACAATGAACTGAATAGGCTCTTGATACCCTGAGTACTTAAATATATATCTGTATGTAATTAAAATAATTTCTACCATTGTTATCTTGATCATTGCAGTTTTGACCATTAGTGAGTACAGTAAACACATTGTAAATGTTTACATTTTAGGGGCAATGAGTTTTCAGCATACAGTTGCAGTTTGTATGCATTAACTTTACGTGATATTTTGCATATATATATGAATTGAATTTAAGTTACTCTCAACTTGTGCTGCTTTCACTGTGGCAGACATACTTTTATATGTATATATTTAAATGTGGACTTCCCTTTGTGAAAGGGAATTCAGTTCCCTTTGTGGACTGACTTGTTTTCTTCCAACATTCATGTAATGAGGCCATAAACCACCGATGTAACTATATCTGGAGGTAAAACCTCTTAAGGCGGTAATTAAGGTTAAATGAGGTCATAGAGATAGGGCCCTAATATGGCTAGTGTCTTCATAAGGAGGCACCAAGAATATATATGTGTAGAAAAAAGGCTGTGTAAGGGTGCTGTGGGTAGATGACTATAAATCAGGAAGGAAGATTATACTAGAAACTGACCCTACTCATATCTTGATCTTGAGATATAAATGTTCCAGCTATTCAGTTTATTACAGCAACTGAAACAGCAGTTGTACTCTTGTTCACAAAACCTTTTCTATGGAGTCAGGATTCAATGCTGGCATAAGGATGTTATTTGTGTGAGCTTATCTACTAAGCACTCTTCTAAGTGCTTGGTGTGTATTTTATTTTGAAGTAACATTCATTTACAATATTGTATATGATTTAGAGGTATAGGATCAAACCCTTGATATGTGTGTTATTACACTACACTTATCTCCAAGCACTCATAGCCCATTGTACCTCTCCCCTTTTTGGTCTCTAGTCTTCCTGCTGTAGCCTCAATTCCAGATTTCTAAGGCTTGTCATTTTGTTTGGTTTTATCAGACTTTGTTTGTCTGCATTCCACATAGTGAAACCATTCAGTATCTCGCTTTCTCTTTGATGTGTATTCTTTCACTTAGCTTTATAACAATCCAAAGAGATATTCTTATCTCAGTTTCACATATGGAGAAATTATGATATAATAACTTGTCCATGGTTGCAGTTAGTATAATTTAGAAACAATTCTAGTTCTTCTTCTTACTGCCATCATCTTACAGTTAATTTTTATTATTTATAATTACTTGATCAGTATTTTGAAATATAAGATAGTGCTGTACCTGGCACTGATTAATTTGAGTATCTTGGTCTTATTGTTTTTTTTTTTTTTTTTTTTTTTTTTTTTTTTTTTTTTTTTTTTTTTTTTTTTTTTTTTTTCTTTTTCTGATGTGATACTCTTTGGTAGGTCATGGAAAAGCATTTAGTTCTGTAAAGAACCCAGAGCACTAATTATAAATGGGCCATTAGTGAATATTTTATTTTTTTGTTTCTACATTGATTATTCATTCATATTTGCTACTTTTTAGTAGAAATAGATAAATTCAATCTTTTTGCCTTCAGCACCCTTACCCTTACTTTTGCCCATTTTGATTCTGCACATATTTCTTGCCCCATAAATTCTTTGCTTTTTGGGATATTTCAGCAAATATTACTGACGTCCTACTCTGTGGAAATAAGGAATTGATGAGAAAAACATACATAATTTTACCCCATAAGAAGCTAAAGATTATAGAAATATAAAAAACACAAACATGTAATTTCAATCTTACAAAGAAAAATTATAGTACTGTTAGAATCAAACAATGTCTCTTGTTACTTATAGCTCTTTGTAGCATCTAAGGATTGACTCAAGATCAGATATAAATGCTATTGATTACATAATGAATCTTCTCTTTCATATTAAGAAATATTTATTTGTGTCATTCTTACTGCTTAGAGCAGAGGCTTCAAGCCTGAATATCTACCTGCCCAGCCCTGTAAATGAACAAAGTAAACATGTTAGATTAATTTCATTATGGTAATGTCCATACACAGTTCTTTAACTTGCATAAGCAAACCTGCTCAGTGTCCTGTTTTTACTGAAACAAATTCTTAAAGATATCTTAAATGGAAATTCTTATAGTTATGAGAAAAGTAAAATATATAGATGAAATGAAATCAGCTAACCCTTTGATCTCATTGTTAAGGACACTGTGTGGGTGGGCACTATCACCAGCTCAAATGGATAAAATAGCACATCACAAGTAGCCAGATCTGTTTGCTCAAAGAGCCCCAAATATGAATTTTACATGAAATAAACCTTAATATATTAGCAACTAATTAAATTTTAAAACAGTTCAATGGGGGATGAACTGACAAACTAATTTATGTGCTGAGTCTGCACATAGATTTTCATTATATAGTAGCCAGATAGATACATTCTTATATATAATTAGTCAGTTCTTTTATGTACACATTTCCGCAGGTTAATTTTGACTCAGCAGAATTCTGAGAATAAAATTGTTTTTGCTTTGTCTTTTCTAAAATTTAACCCCTGGCTTGGCAATACAAGTTTTCATTTTAAAATGCAGAGATGCATAAAAGTTACAACAGTTAATGGTTTGTACAGGAATTATATAAACTAAAATGGTATATGTTTTTTCTTGAGAGAAAAATTTTTCATTGCTTATATATTTTTTCTTGCTAACTATTGAATTGCATTTGTTGAAGTACTCTTTATAAACCTGATACTTTAAAGCAGAGTCAGAAATAATGTGTTTTGACCACAATAATATTAACATGTTCAGAAACTTGTAATTTCTGGCTAGTTGGGAAAATAACTTCAATTGTATGTAATTCCCAATCTAAGAATCTAAAGTGCCTTACTACAGGCCAGTAGGTTAAAATATGGTGTATTAAAAGGAGCTTTGGATTAGACATCCTAGTGGTGCTATATATTTCATTGTATAGCACTGGGGATGGTGTACATTTGCATTAAGATACTTTATTTAAATTAATGAGTTTATAGAATGATAAGCTGTATTGTGGTTTTCCTAGCTACTCCAGGTCAGGGAATAAGGTGAAAGAGATTGTTTCCCTTTTAAGCTTATATTTAATATGCTGGCTGTAGGGTCTCTTGTACATCTACAGGAAAACACACTTATAATAAAACATAAGGAAGAAAGTAACTTTCATTCAATTTAAGCAATATTACTAAGTATTCACAACATGTAAACTCACTCATTGGTGAGGCTGCTGTGTTTGAGGTCAGTGGTTACAATTTGTTATTTTATTAGCTCTGCTTTTTTTTTTTTATTGGAAAATGCTAGCTATATTGTATATCAGGACTAACAATGCCTTTGCTTTTCACTTGATTTTTTATAATTACTGGGCAGTGAGAATTTTAACCTGTTATTGCAATTTACCTCTGAATGCAGATTAACCAAAGAAATATCTTAGATATTGTTAATAAGTAGACTATGAACCTAATAATTTTCAGATGGCAGTTTTTCAAATTACTTCCTTTAGATAGTAGTAGAAACTACTACTAACTCATAACATTCATGAGTTAATGAAGAAGTTAAGTAGAAAAAGACTACTGTGAATTTGTCGTCTGGTCTGGTAAATTCAAGATATTTAGAGGAAAAATGCTGTTGAAGTCATCTTGTCATTCTGTCGAAGTCATCATTATTATAAATTTTTTTAAACTTTTCATTCAAAAATTAAATCTACTTATAAGTTTTATGAAATTAATTCCATAACATAATTGTTATCAAGTGTCCGTATTTCTAATTACTGTTTAAGAAATGGGATAGTCCAGAATAACTTATTTTACATTTTCAGTCACTCTATCTTAAATTACAGAATTCTACAAAGAGAAAGAATGAAATGGCTGAGAGAAAAGAGGGGATATTGCTGAAAGTATGAATTATGTCTACTTGGCAAAGTTCTCATACTATTCACATTTAACATAAATATTTTTACTGAGTGACATTAAGATGAATAAAATTGGGACTGAGTCTCTGGGAAGCAACCTGGATTTTCCTAATAAATGCTGTCTTTCCAAAATCCATGCAGAAGAAAAACAATGTTAGATTAATTATAAACATTTCTGGGATTAAATATAGTATTTTTATCTCATATTTTGTAGCTCAACATGAACTCTGCTCCTACATTCATGCATTTTCCTCCAAAAGGCAGACCCAAGAGAGCTGATACTTTTGACCTCCAAAGAATTGGATTTGCAGCTGAGCAACTAGCAAAGTGGATTGCTGACAGAACGGATGTTCATGTATGTTTTTATTCCCCACAGTCTTAATAATAGGCTAATTAGCTTGGTTTATAATAATTCCACAGAAAGCTTTGGTAGTTGTAAGTTTATTTTGATTGAATAAAGGGAATTTTTTTAAGATCAATGGAGCATATTTTTAGAGCCTGTAAAAATTAGAATTGTAAAATTAGAACTGTAAAAATTGAATTAGACTCAAAGCAATTGCAATAGTTAAAATATACACTAAATATAATTTGTCTTTGGGCTAAATACACATATTGTTCTTTGGACTGTATGATTATTCTAACCATATATGTGATATCTATTTTATGTAATTTGACTTAATTTCAATTCTTTTGGAAAAGTACTATGTCTAGAAAGAAAATTATAAATGTACTACAGTGTAAACAAAGATTTTCAAAAATATGAATCTCAAAGATCAACAAGTTATAAAGTAGATTAGAAAAATATTCATAATATCAATATGAGTATAGATATGTAGACAGTTTTATTCAGGAGTGAAATCCAACCAAAAATTTGTTCCTGATCTTGGAATTTTCTATAGTGAACAATTAAAAGCAGATAGTATAAAATATTTACTCTAGAATATAGAACTATTATTTTTTACCATAAAATACAAATTCTTAGTCAAGATGATTTTTTTTTTTTTTGTATCATAGGTAGCATTGCTATTTTGGTGATTATACTTCCCAATTCATACCATTTCTTTGAAATATTTTTAGGAAATATTTCTACAATACTTCATTTAGTTGGTACAAAATATTAAGAATACTACTGATTATTATTATTTTTCTAAGAAACACTTAATTTTAATCATAAATTATTCTAGTTCTCATACCACCTGATGGATATCATATAAAAAATAACTATTTGAAAATAATTTCAAACTTTTAAAGTTCGAAAAATGAAAATAAGTGAAATAGTACAAATAAATAAGATTAACCTCTTTTTAACATTTTCTGCCTTTGTTGTGATGTTCTTCCCTAAAAATTTACTCACGTATAGTTTTATCCTGAATCATTTGAAGGTGTGTTCTATTTCCTAAGAAACACATAAGGATATAATATTTTTATTGATCTATCCATAGTTCAGTTTTGTCACTTGCTCTAAGTATGTTCTTTTTCCATTTTCGGTGTAAGATCCAATCTAGAGTTAGGTATTACATTTAGTTAACATGTCTCTCTATCCTTTAATGTTGTTACCATTTTAAATAATAAAATCCTGTCTCACTGTCTCACTCTTAAATAGAACAATCCTCATTTGATTGGCCACTTTTGTTAATGATTGGCTGCTGCTTATGTATGCTCAACCATGATACTGCAAGGGTGTTGTTTGAATCACATTTATACACAGATGATATCCTTTCTCTAATGGTGATGTTAATTTTGAACATCTAGTCAAGATGTTTTCCATTTCTCCACTTTATAATCACTGTTTTTATTTTTTTTCTCTTTTAATTAGTAAGCCATGTAGAGACACATTAAAAATTTCAGCACAAATTTTTCCCCTAGATTTAGCATACATTGTTGATTTGATACTCATAAATAGTATACCCTACCTTTCCTAGATAATCTTATGCCCCACCCGTTAGCCAGAGCAGCTCTGATGTGAATATAGTGGTGTTTTATATTTCTCTGTTGACCTTTTTTACATGGTAATCAAAAGTGAAAGAAGTATTAGCTCCAGGTATAAAAAACACCTTTCTAAATTCCTTGTGTTAAAAATGGGAAGTATTAAAACATGATCAAAAAAGAGAGAAATTTTTCTTTAAAATTTTTCATTGCCTTCTGCAGATTCGAGTCTTCAGACCACCTAACTACTCTGGCACTATTGCTTTGGCCCTGTTAGTATCACTTGTTGGTGGTTTGCTTTATTTAAGGAGGAACAACTTGGAATTCATCTATAACAAAACTGGTTGGGCGATGGTGTCTCTGGTATGTAATCACATTGTATTTTCTTCCTTTTTTTGTATAATATACATTTTATTATATTAATCAGATACACTTACTATAATGGGAATCAGATCTAAATGAGAATAACTTTCTAATTCACTTTGACGGTCTAATCTGTGCTGTCCTCTAGTTTTCACTGCTAAATGTAGTGGCCCTTTGTAATATATTACACATATGTTGAGTAGTAATATAGTAAGAATTAGTACCTTGCAGTTTCTTTAAAATATAAGCAGTTTGGAATCTTCTGATCCATTTTCGGATGCATTATCCATTGTATCATTGACCTGCACCTGGAATCAGTTTAGAATGGTACTCATCTATCAGATGTTCCTTGTGTCTCAACTACCTATACCTGGTACTTGTTAGCTACTGGGGATTTAAAGATGAGGAATAGATCTGCCAGCAAGCAGTTTACTGTGGGAATGCAAACTAATCAAAAGACAAATACAGTGTAATGCTACACAAGCTTTGATGGATGTACAGTACAGAATATTAGAGGAAAACATAGGAAAAACACGTAATTTGGAGCAGAATCATTCATGACAGGTTTCCCATAGCATGTGACATGAACTGAATTTTAAGAGTAAGTAGAAATTCAGAGTTGTTAAGGGCAAGTAATCAGTACATATAATGCTTAGTTATTTATAGAACTATATTTTGGTGTGGCTTAAGCAGTGGTAGTATAGATTTTATTTCAGGGAAATGAGAAGCCACTTAAATTTCCAGGAGAAAAATATGATCAAGTTTTTGGGGTTGTTTTATGGTGATTATTCTGAGATAGTCTGACAGAAGGAAAACTGGTTAGAATTCTATTAGAAGAATCTAGGTAAATATTCCTATTCCAATTTGTACTAAAAGAATTTTCTTTCCCTTTATAATATTATGCTTAATTTTGTCATCATTAGCTAATAGAAATGTAAGCAATATTTAAATAATATATATGTATAATTATATATCAATTAAAGTATAAATTACTAGAACAATGGATTTTCCTGATTATAAAGATTAATATTTTACATTGTTGGATTGACAGTTTATAGTAGATGTATGATGTCTATAGTTTACAAAAAGAGATCAGTTGAGTTGTTTTGTTCTTATAATTTGCTTAAGGTTTAAGATAATTGGGATGAGTTTAAAGTACATGTTTTAATCATCAAAGGAACAACTGGAAAGTTAATGTATGTGATAGGATGAAACATAAAAAATGAGTAACACAAAAAAGCTATGGAAAAAACAGAGGAATAAAAGCACAAAAAGTACAATACAGGGTTAAAAAATGATAGCCCAAAATTCAGTCCTGTCACTATTCTTTCATTCATTAAATTTAAACAGATTGAACACCTAAGTCAAAGGGCAAAAATTGTTACATTGTCTAAAAATGCACAATGTGCTGGCAGAAGAGATACTGCAAAGAAAGCAAAAACATGGAAACTTCATAAATTTCTTCAAAACATTCTGCTAAGGTTTTAATCTTAAACTTTAAAATTTTGTAGAAAGACAAGTTTTTAATTTTTTTATCAATCATTTTGTTGTTTATATGTTTATGTGTATGTACATATGAAATATTATTGCATTCCCTGGTGTTCTGTCTCCACTCTATCACCCAAATATTCGTCTTGATCTTCTTGTGCACTTCTCTTCCCTGATTTTTCCCTCCTCCTCCCCTTCCCTGACTGCTTGCCACAGTTCTGTTGCTAGTTTATTTTGACTTTTTCTTGACCTTTTGTCTGTAACTCCTATATTCCATCTATAGGTGAGACCATGTGAGTTCTTTTTCTATTTGACTTACCAGAAAGGCAAGTTTTATGAAATAGCCAAATATGTTTTAAAAATTAAATTTAATACCTGATTTTAAGACTTACTAAATGCCTGCAATGCTAGATATTATGGATTTTTCTAAGGATAGTCCATAGATTGAAAGAATCAAGAAACTGATACAAACAGAGGTGGTCAATTCAATTTGAATAAAGATGTCTTAAATTCAATGAGAATAGTTTCAACAGTTGGTGTTAAAACAATTGAATTTCCATATGTAAGTAATGAACCATAACCTTCACATCATATAAAAATTGCTCAAGATATTTTTATTCTATGTGTAGTAAGACGTAAAATTATAAATCTTCCAAAAGAATACAGAAATCTGAACCATGAGGAAGAAAAAGGGAAATTGTACTTCATTAAGAAAATGAAAAAAGAGCCCACAGATTGAAAGTATTTGAAAAACAGATTAGCTAAATAATTATTGCTACTTTGTTAAAGGTTTTCAAACACACACTTTCTTTCTCAGTAAGGTATAGTAAATGCATGCCCTCTTTCTCTTGTAGAATCTAGAGCAAGGTTCAGGTATCTGATTACTTTTTAGTAATATGGTAGGCAGATGAGTTAATAAGAACACCAGTGTCAAAATGACATCTAATTAGAAAATGTGTAGTTATTTTTACTATTTTATTTTTGATTTAAATTCATTGCAACTTGAAATGTGAATGTGAACACTAATACAAATGGATATTTAGAAACCTTTAGTGACAGTTTAAGGAACAGAAAGGGAATTTCAGGGTAGAGGAGAGTCCTCATTTTTTTTTTTTTTCTTATTCCTTTCCAGCCAATTCTCAGGCAATCCAGTGGCAGAACAATAGAGGCCTTGAAAGAAGCTGACAGAGGGGAGACTGACTGTAGGAGTCAAAACTTAGAAAAGGGAATCTTCCTCTGATAGCCAAAGCTGTGTCCCTAGGAAAGGAACCACACACTATTGGATTTTTGTTGTAGCTCTTTTTGTCCCCTGGCTGCTACTGTGCCATTGTAATTGTAGACACTTTCAAATTGGAAGAAAATAAATAGGATCTGAGGATCCAGAAAGTATTGGAGACATGCCTGAGGTTGAGTAATCCTGGAAAGGGAACTTAAGAAATGTTTTTTGCACTCCCAGATTCACTCCTTACCTGCACATATGTAGACTTAATTCTAACTAGTATTCTAAAGCTGTTGTTAGATGAGCGAAAGGGCAGAATCCTGCCCACTTCCCAGATGGATCGCTGGGTGACACACACACAAGGAACAGATCTGCATAACAGTTCAGCCTTTGAAAATTTAATTAATATTCAAACCACACATTTCAAACAAATTGGAAATTACAGCCTGTATTGAATGAGGTTAGTGTCTGCTAAAATAGAAATGTAAACATTCTCTATAGAATTTCAGCAAGACCCAGAGTCTCATAATTTAATATAAAAATAGAATACTATCCAGAAACACTTGCCTTGCAAAGAAAGAACAGAAAAACTCAGTTATCATGGGAAAAGACAACAATCAATGCTAAAAGTACAGTTTGACAGATGTGAAAAATATCTGATAAACTCTAAAGTCTCTATTATAAAAATGCTTAAATGAACAATCAACAAAGAAAAGTAAATCTAGCATACACCCGTTATAAGAAAGTATTTTACAGATAAGAGCAGTATTTCCTATAGATTAAGAAATTTGACCAGATGAATGTTGACATTATAAAACCATTTGACAGAGTTAAAAACAGTATTAGGCCAAAAATGAGAATTTTGAAAAGGAATGACTAGAAAATAGGAGGTGATGTACTTTTTTTTTTTTAATCCTGTGTTCAAAAGGAAGCATTGCTAATCCAATGTATACACTTATTCCATATATAAACTTTGTAAAAGTATTTGTATGATTCCCCGTTTTGCAAATAAGGGAAATTAAGGATTCTGTAGACTACATTTGCAGAAGAATATATAGCTAGAAAATGACTGAATTCGGATGTGTCTGATTTAGTTTTTTCATAATGCTGAATTTAACTTAATCTGGAAACATAGTCATGTGTTGGATCTTTAATTCAAGGAGTAGGGTGAACCATTATGACTTCAAGGAAATACCTACGATTATTTATATGGTACATAAATGTGGTCAAAGGATAAATTTTCTTATACCCTCTCATCAGGCAGTTTTATTTTTCTACTTTGAATCATTGAAAACTAATTAATGTAGTTTAGCAGAAGATACTCTGGTATTTAAAGACACATATTTGAAAAGAAAATCTTGGGTAATATGCCTACTTCCCAAAGGCAACCTATTATAAGTCAATAACAGACCTGCAGAGAACAGACATGTTTCCAAACAGTATGTTTTAAAATTGCTCTATTGACAAAATGTTGAAATTAAGAAACTCTTGAAACCCTTTTCTGCTTCTTTTTGCTTTGCATATTACTAAAACAATATGTAAACTAGTAGTATCTTTTCCTTGTCTGTGTTAACTTATGGAAACAATGTAAATATCAAATATATAATATAAACCTTCTGTATTATTTTCGCATGATGACTACCACTACCAAACTTGTTTAAAAAAATACATTTTAAATGAAAAAACTAGGTTTGTTCATTTCCAACCTTCTATTCTTGAAATATCCTAACAAACTTAATAAAGGATCTAAAAGGTTGGTCATTTTGTTCAGGCTATCAAGCATTTGTTTATAAGATCTCATTCTCCTTCAGAAATTAAAATATATTTTAAAATATTTTGACAAAATATTGTCATCTAATTTACAGAAACTGTTAAAAGCTTTGATTGCAGAGTAAAAGGTAAAGATCCTCAAATAAAAATGTAATAAATTACACAGGAATAGACTATTTCTGTAGTGTATAAAATCATATACACAAGGGAAAGAATAAAGTTCAGTAAAGATTTCTATCCATATGCTTCTTATTGAAGAACAAATCTATATACAGTTAGTGTGCCTTTTTATCATTAACTTATGCAACAGTATGTCCCAATGTTATGGATCTTTAGTTTCCTGCTGACAGTAGTCTATGGTTGTTTGCCTTTATCTTATTAATGTACTTGATTTGTAGATTGGGTAAGAATGATGTATATCCTTAGGACAGGAAGTTATTCCTAATGCTTCAGGGTAGAAAGCTTACAGGTTTCTGACATAGAGCAAGTAAGCTATGCAAATATTAAACCATGTAGCTATTAAAATTTCCTTTTTACTGAGTTAAAAAATAAAGGAGTAATCTAAGTTTTCTTGGTGTGATGGTTCTTAAAGAGGAAAATGCGGGGTTTTATGAGTAGTAATGATTGTTTGTGGGGCTAAATATTCAGTGTATTGGATCTGTTTTTATACCACTTTCTTTTCTGCCTAATTGGAGCATGATGACCGGTAATCATAAACATTACCTGTTTCACTGAATTTAAAGTGGAATGTTGAGGAAAAATATTGAATTACACTGATTTGTAACTTCAGGAACTATGGGAGTGTAGATGCAATTCATAGTTTACTTTCAGAAATAAATGCCTAGCGAAGATGAATGAAAATAATATTTTGTAATCATGTGAATATGAAAGTATAATTTGGGATCTACTAGGCTCTTATGTGAGAACATATATGGCAAAGATTAATCAGAATAGATTGAGACTTATCAGGGTCATAATCACTATGACTCAGTTACAATATTATCTAATTATAATGAGATAATCACACATTCCTAGTAAACTTGATAATGTCAAAGACATTGGACACCTTTAAAGCAATAAACCAAAGTAACATGGGGAGAGAGTCAGTATATTCTGATTTCTACTAAAGTAACTGAATTCACTGTTAACAGTTTCACTTAGCAAAGAAAATGGCTAATTCAGACATTTCAGAATTTATACTCCTATGCAAACTTGGTAAGTAGAAAAACTTTCTGAAAAAAGAACTTTGATTCTACAATATGACAGGGACATTTAAAATTAGAACTAGACCAATCCTTGTGAATATATGCAATTCTAGACAACATAGAAATAGCACATAAGAGTCATAAATAAAGGTATCAAATGTATTTTCAGTTACATTTTCAGTAGATTCACTGCTCACTAATGAATAAAAGAAAACCAAATGAAAAGGGGTTTCTTCAATTTGTAATCCTACTGTAAACATTGTAATTATTATCTTATTGAAAGTCACAGGAGAAGGAATAAAACGAAATATCTTTTCTTAAATACTGCACTGAGGCTCTTGTGCATTGAGGCAAAAACAAATGAAAAACTTTAAAGGAACCATATCACCATAGCAGGTGAAATATTACTAACATTATTGGTGGATGGTTTTGTTGTTTTTATAAAAAGAATTATAGTAAATTCAACAAAATTGATAAATACCCAGTCACTACACAAAATCATTTGTATTTTATATACCATACACAAAGAAAGTGAAAATTTAAAAAATTGTCATAGTGTCAATATCATTCTGAATCTGAGTAAGCCTAATAATAATATATATATATAAACCTTTATATAAAAAACTACCAAATGTTACTCAGAGTATTAGTTTTTAAGAAGACTTGAGTGGCATATATACCATGTTCATGGGTTGGAAGACTCAACATGGTCAGGATGTCCATTTTGACTTTGAAATACTTCTAATTTTTATGGAAATTGACATAAGAATTGACATAATTTTTATGAAAATCCAAAGAGTAAAGGATAAATTTGCCAAGACAATGTGAAGAGATGGAAAAATTCTAGAGAATTTACAGATAAAGAGCTATTATAGAACTTTAACAACAAGCTATGTGGTATTCATTTCACAAAAAGGTACACAGACAGCAGAATTGATAGTCTTGAAATAGATAAAGACTATCAGCATGAGTCCATAACAGAAGTGTCATTGCAGAGCAAGGTTAGTGTTTTCAAGAAAGGTTTCTGGTCAACTGGCTTATCGTTATAGGAAAAGAATATCAACTCCTTCCTCCCTTCTTATTAAAAACTAAATTCTATAGGAAAAGTCAGGGATGATTGCTACATGGATATGGATTTCTTGAAATATAATAGAGGAAATAATTGGTAAATTGAGCTGCATTAAAATTAGCATCTTCTGTTTGCCAAAAACATCATTAAGAAAATGAAATGGAAGACTATACTGTTAGATTATTTGCCATACACATTTAAGAAATAACTTTTTTATAAAACAATAAGCAAAAGGCAAATAACTAGGTTTTAAAAAGTGATGGGAGGGGGTGGTACAAAGACTTGCTGGTCACTATCTCCACAGATGTTTTACCAAACATCTTCAGTCACATCATATTGTAAATATGATCTTCCATCCCTCAACCAGAATGCAGTGTATTCACAAATGTTGTGAGAATGTGAATAAACTAGAATACACACATTGCTTTGGAATGTGAATTTAACCCAACCTTCTGAAATGTGATTATAGTCATTAAAATCATGTATACACATACTTTGTGAGGCAGCATTTTCAAGAACATCACTTTATACCCACAGGTGGTTTTTCAGATAATGATTAGGAATATAGTTATCCTCCATCTAATAATGTGGATCTTAAAGATTAGTTTTTTGAGTACAGCCCTTTTTTGATAGATAAAACAGATATACTATCTCTGAATTATTCCTGGATACCTCTAAAACATAGTGCCAAAAAGCTGTGCTTTTAACCGGAACTGATTTGAGTAAGATTGTCTGTCACTGTACAGGTACTTTACATATGTTGTCCATTCTACTCAATAACTTATATTCTCAGCATAGTTTGTGCCCCTATTGTATAAATTGCAAATTTGTGAAGCAGTAGATTAATTTACCCAGGTCCAGAGTTTGTAAGTGAATATTATTTGTAAGTGAATATTATTTTAATGGATGAGCTATGGTTTTTAAAAGATTTTCATGACCATTATTTTCTTAGAATACAATATTCTGATACTTTGTTTTACATATTAAAACATTGCACCCTATTTTCAGTGTATTGTCTTTGCTATGACTTCTGGCCAGATGTGGAATCATATTCGTGGACCACCCTATGCTCATAAAAACCCGCACAATGGACAAGTGGTAAGTGCTAGTTCTAAGCAACAATATTCTGAAATTCAATCCTGCTTATAAGGATGCTGTGTTTAATATTTAATAAAGATTTTGTTTCTAAATCCAGATGTTATTCTCATTTACATCCTCCTGTTAATACACACATGCACATTTATACAGTGTTGACTTTTAGAAAACTTAGCAAGTTGTTATATTTGCAATGCCACCTTTTAAAAGTTCAGTAAAATAGTTTATACTAGGCAAAAATTGCTTTACAAAAACAGGATATATATATATATATATTGATTTTTCTTTTTTAAGGGTGATGACTTCTCTAATGTTGCTTAAAAAAATCACTGCACTTACTACATCAGATATACATAAACTATTTTTCACTTTTGTATATTGCTATCACAGTATAAAATGCTACAAGTGGAAATGGAAAGTTTTTAGTCAGTATCCCATTAATGATAAATTTCTTTTACTTCAAAAAAAATTAAACATCATTAAAACCCCAGTAGTGATGCTCAAAACAATTTGCCACAAAATATAAGGTAATTAGCTTGCAGTTAAATCAATAGCAGAATTCACATTAGTAACTACTACTGATGTCATCTAGCATTCTGTTGTCACCGTTTTCCTTTTGGCAGATGGGAAATACTTTGATAGATCAGCTTTTCAAATGTAGTATTTAGATATTAATATTAGGTAGATGATTAGAAAATATGCTTCTTTCTCTTTAAGAAAATATACAGAATTTGAGACAATAAAATGTCAACATCCTTAATAAATCCACCACTGAATTTAATCAGTTTCATCTATTCTATTTAGTTCTCTTTACCCATTGTTTAGATTCCTTTGGACTAAGTATCCAATATCACTTCATTTCATACATAAATACTTCTGCAGCCAATGCTCTTACGCTTGAGCTAGACTCTCCATATATATTTCTGTAATATCCCTAAAAGATAGGGTATCTTAAAATTCATAACCACAGTATCACAATCATATCTTTTAACTTATAAAGTTATAGTTCTGAATGCATTAAATTATATGGAAAATTAACTAAATTTTCTGTACATATAAATATATGTCTATGATTTTATTCGTTGTTGCTTGTTCTTCAGATATCTTTAATTTTAACAATTATTTCTGCTTCCAATATTGTGAAATTCTTTGGGGAACTGTCATATATAGGATTATAATTCACTTTTATTTATTATATGTTCCCTGACTGCCCAATTAGGTTTTTGGGATTAGTTGTAAATTTTCAGTCAGTCATTGGTACTGCCTACTATTTCAGTCTCATGTGAACATTTTCATATTTCTTTATATAAGAATATGGAGTCAAAGGTAGAGTTTATGTAATCTGTTGCCATAATTTACATGTTTAAAGTGCATATATACTGATTAACTGATTCTTCTACCTTAAGTCTTTATTTACACAAGTGTAATCTCAATGAAGCCATTCCTGACCACCCTATTCTAATGGTGGCCTTTTCCTTACCCCCAAAGCCATTAATTCCCTTTTCTGTTTTTTTCCCCCTCTATGATATTTTATCACCTTATAAATGGAATATGTTTTTGTTATTTTTGTTTGTACTTCTCATCATGACTCAGTAGGATACAAATGCCTGACAGAATGACTTTTTGTGTCTGTCACTGATGGATTCCTATTACATAAGGAAGTGTCTGACAAAGATATCTAAGTCAGTGTTAATGACATTCACAAGTGTAATTTTGGAAGACTCAGTTTTTACTGTCTGTTTATATTTCTCTTAAAGAATATACCTTAGGCAAAATACACTAAACTTTGTATTAAATTCTATGCAAAATTAATCAACATTCTTAGGAAAAATTTTAGCATGTTTAGGAGAAGAAAAATTTTTCTATTATTTCGAGTTCGTGTCTAGAACCCCTATAACAAAGTACAGATTAAAAACAAAAGATTCATTAAGATGTATACCTACCTACATGGGAGATACCCACTGAGAAGAGAGTAGCTCTCAGAAAGGACTTAAGACTTCAGGTTGAATACTATCTTCAGTTAAAAACTAAATTATGTGGTCACTAAGAAAGATTTGGCAAAAGTAAGATTTATTATGCAGTTAAGTCAGTGGGTGCTTTCTTGGTTGATAAGGATCTGAAGAGTTCTTGAGGTGTTAACTTTTATCCTTCCTAGAGAAGATAAAGGACAACTCCCCAAATTTTTTACAACTTTTAGGTTTATGGGAGAGGGCAGAGAGCATTTAATGCATTACTGCTTCTTTGCCTCACTTAAAAAAATTCTCATGGTAAGTTTGCAAATTGTCAAGTGTCATCTTCTATTAGCACCCTTCATTCTAACTATAATCTCTGTCTCACCTTTTAAAACACTGTTTTATCAATTTATGATACTTCATTCCCTCACATATAGTTTACTGCTACAGTAAGCTCCCAATAAATTTAGGCCATGAATAACAGTGACAACAATGGATGTCTTCTGTTTTTGCTGAATACATTTTAGGTGCTGGACTTCATTTTTCAAGGTTTTTGGCTGCTTGATGACTATTCCTAAAGGATTCCAAAATTACAATTATAATATTAATATACTAAGTTACCAAATAGTTTGGAAACCCTAAGAGAAGCCCTATGTTCTCACTATTGCAATTTTATTTTTCAACCCGGTATCTCTACTTTCAGAGAAAGTCAGTGATAGCCAATTTGTGCTGAACTTTGACCCTAAACATAATGATATATTCTGCTGCTTTTATTCTGGGGATGACTCTATTTCTATCAAACCATATCTATTCTTCAATCTCAAACTTCCATTACTCTAAGTACATGTATTTTTAATCACATTGGAAGCTATCTCACTTTTCCTTTATATATTAATAAGCATGTAGTTCATCTGTTTATATGGTCTACATTTTTTTCTAGAATCTTTTTTAATGATTCAGATATCTCATATTAGTCAAATCTTTGAACAGAGAATTCCTCTTAAACTATTTTCCATAGTTACAATTGACAGATTGCTGTTCTCAATTACTACTAGGTGATTATAAGACTGATAGTAGATTTGTTTTTTACATAGATTACCTTAATTCTTCTAATTCTTTTTTCTCACCAATTAGAAAATAATAGAATTAAAGTATATTTCTTAATTCAGCATAAATCAGTAACCTTAATATGACAAGATTCACATTAAATGAGAGTTTCAGTTGATTCAGAAAAGTTTTTAACTCTTCAACATTTTTATGATTGCCCAGATGAAAATCAACTTTCACAAGCCCTCTGATGACCTAGAGAAACAAAAAAGTAAATTTTCTGCACTTTGAAAAAGAAAAACTTTTCTTTCATACATGTATACATCTAATTTTGAATGTATTTATTATAGCTTTTCAACATCTTAACCAAAATTGATAGAGATGGTGATATATAAGCCAGTAAAATCAAAGGTATTTTAAAAGATGAGTTTTCTGTCACTCTTTTCAACCTTGCATATTAGCAATAATGTATTAGAATTCAAGAGAGAAAACAAACATGATGAAAATCCAAGAGCTTCTTGTTGGCAGAGACAACTGCATGCAAGGCTGACTGTTGTGGATATAATTGACTGTATTATTAAGCAATTGCATCAGGTCCTTTAACTTGCCTGTGTAACACTCGGGAAAGAGGCAGAAGAACTTTGTCATTAGTATTTAGTTCTTTTTGTTTTGTTTAATATGATTTAGCAAAGCTTCCCTTCCTACTTTTTTTTAATTTATGCATATCAACATGCACTAAAACAGTTTTGTGTTTTAAAGAATTGATTTGCATAATAATGTTTCTTCATAGTATTGTAACAGATTAATTTTTGCTTTATAATATGAACTTGTGTACTGTTAGAGCATTTTTATGTCAAATAATAACTGTTGGAATGATTAGTGTCTTTATAACAGATGTGTTTAAATTTCAAAATACAACCTTTTAAAAATAACCCTTAAAAATTTTTTTTCCTTAAATATTTTTTATTAGGGTAACATTACACTATATATGGTTGAGGTGTATAGAATCCTTTTATTTTAAAATATATACATTTTCAAAGAGATACAAACATGTAGGATTTGTGTTTTGGAGAATAAGTCTAATAAGGTTATTTACCTTTATTGGTATGGAATATACCATATAATATATAATAATATTAATATTGTTAATATATTAAATTGTTATATCACATATAATTATAATATATTATGTAATATTGTATTTGTCAATGTTATATTAATGTAGTTTTTATAATATAACATGTATAATTAATATATAATAATATATATTATGAATTTTGTAATATATATAAATAAGGCTTAATAATATAAATGAATTTCATAAATCTGTCTTTATTTCTTGTATAGATTTAGTGGAGTATAGTATATGGTTATAACTTTTTCACATTTGTAGTTGAAAAATATTTATATATTTATATATTTAGACATAGGTAACAGCCAACTGGGTTCTAATTGTGTTCATTTTTGCCAAGTTTATTATATAAATATTTTATTTCAACTCTGATTGACATATACTAAATGATGGGATAAAGTTGTGTTAACAATGTATAATGTAGTATTTCAGAGTTATGTTGAAGTGAACTAATTTTTGTAAACAGTTTAGTGATTGCACTATCAAGGACTCTATAGTTAAGTGGAAATCTCCCTACACCCACCTCCTTTCTCTCCAGTTATAGTTTCTAAATAGAGTTCTGAAAATTTTAAAATTGTAGGATTTACCATTTTTCTGAATTTTTCAGTTTTTAATGATACTTGGTTTTAAAACTTTTAATGTTACACCATTTTATTATAAAACCACATGATTCCAAAACCCTTTTTTTTTCCTGGACTGATTTTCATTGAGAGTATCAATTTATTAGCTTAGCATGATTTTAAAATTAAATTAGGCTTAATATTTTTAAAAGAAACAGTACTCTCTCTCTATATATATATATATATGGGAAAAACAAGTCTGTAGTTATCAATGACTATAAATATAAATCCCATGTGAATTGTGAAAACAAATATGTAGTGAAGAAATGCTATAGTGAAGTATATTAAAATTAGGAACTCATCAGAAGGTGTCATCAGAAATGTGAGTAAACAAGTCACAAAGTTCAATTGTAATATATATGGTATATAAAGACTTAGAATTGGATTACATAAGGAATGACCACAAGTCAATAAGAAATAAACAATCCAATGGAAACATAACTGGCAAAGACCTGCTCAACCTGAATAGACAAAACATCAAAAAAAAAAATTTACCTTACTGGTTTAGAAATCAAAAGTTAAAATATGATGTGGTATATATATAAAACACTTGGAGATTAAAATATGTAACACTAGCAGCATGCAGTTTCAGTAACTTGATTTTATTGGTTCAGCCTGTTTAGAAAAGTGTAGTGTGTATTGAAATTGAGTAGTAGACCCATGATCCTAAAATTTCATTCCATGGTTATGTAACCAAGAGAAATGCATGATACATAGTGGAATATGTTCAACAATAACTACTTCTAATTAAATAGGGTGAAAGCTAGTTAAACTTTCATATTCTTGACAAATGTAATCCTGTAAGTTAAAGTAATATGGGTAAGGCCTAAGTGGGGATCTTAAGAGGTGTAAAGATATATATTTGTATAGGCAGATATAGTCCTGGAATGTCTTTATCACCTTATTCACAAAAATGTACTTTCTCTAGTATACTTTTTTTTCCACCTTTGCTGTTAAATTTTACTTTCTGATTATAAAGTTGATAAATAGTCATGGAAATTCCAAAATTATAACAAATAGGCAGCAATAAATGCTACTACTTTGTAGTTAAGAATGGTGAGCAGGTTGTCTATAAATAGGTAGTAACCTATTTGTATCAAATTGTCTATAAATAGTTATAGGTTAAAGAAAATGTAAAGAAAATGTAAGAAAATGTAAAAACTATGAGAATATAAAATGTATAACCATTAAAGCCAGGCTAGTCATCTAAAATATAAGCAGAGAACTTATATTTTTTTTGGGGGGGAGGGGTTCATTCATTCATTCATTCATTCATTCATTCATTCATTCATTCATTCATTCATTCATTCATTCATTCATTCATTCATTCATTCATTCATTCATTCATTCATTCATTCATTGCTAGGTCTCACTATTTTTCCAGGGTACCACTGACTCAAGCAATCCCCAGCTTCAGCTTCCCAGGTAGCTGGAATTACAGGCGCACACCACCATGCCTAGCTATTTTTTTTGGAACTAGGTCTTGGTCTTGCTACCTAGCCCTGGGCAGAACTCGAACCAGGATTCCTGGTTCCCACCTCGGCTTCCTAGGCTGCCATTTACAGACTTGTGCTACCATGCCGGGTAAAGCAGAGAACTTAAAAAGACCACTGAGAATTGAAAATCCTTTCCCTCTGTAGCATAAATACCACATACATGTGTTCTGCATACATGTAGTTTAACAAGAAGATTCTATAAAAGGATGTCATTCAAGTGGAAATAATGAGAAATGTTCAGAGCTAAGACAGTAGCATGTGCCTCTCTTCTCCATTTTGTTAACATAGAACAGTTTATTCAAAATTAAAAACTGGCAACAGAATTATAAGGTAAAGCCAATTAAGCCAAAATAAGTAAAGGAGACTTTCCATTAACCTTCAGTTCCATTGAAATGAACATTGGTGCACTTTGTGCTTTGAGCTTTCTCACAGTTCACTTTAAGCTTCACCAACAAAATTACATTATTTAGTTTATTCCTAGAAATAGTGTTTTACTCATGTGTCATCTCTCTTTCTCATGTGGGACACTCATGTGTCCTATTCCGTACTGTCATTGCTATATTGATCTACTAGTCATGAATGCAAGCTAATAACAGATTTCATTGTTGCTCTAAAACTGGAAAAGCCCAAGGAACTTTAAGAAATATATGTTTCATACTCATTGTTATGCCATCCAGTTTTGGGACGCTATTATATTAAATAAATGCTACCAGAATTTCAACTTCTTCTCATTTGTAAAATTTTAGAATAGTTTTCAATTCCAAGGTTACATTGAATTTTACTGCCCTTTCTTATATATTGGTCATCTTTGTTAAAGCAGTGAAGGGTTGGATGGGTTGTAAACCTCACATCATACAAAGATGAATGTGATTCTCCAAACCTTCCCTCCCCTAGCAACATTTGATAGTTTTAGGATACATTTTGATTGTTACAACTTTAGGGGTCTCTATCTATCAGTGGCTACTTAGGAGTAAAGAGCCAAATATGCAGCTGAACATCTGAGGCAAGTTACATATTATGCGGAATCCTCTGGTCCATGTCACATAAATAAAGATGAGAAATGCTGTTGTAGATCTACAGACAACTTTGATGTAATTTTTATTAGATATTTTGTAGCCAAGAAAACTATTCTAATTAACATATATACCTAAAAGATAATTTTATTTAAAAAGGTTATTTAAAAATACTGAATGTTTAGTATGATACTGATCTGTAACTCAGTGTTTAGGACTGATGGTGTTATTATATATGTATTTCCATCAGTGCATATAATTAATATGTAAATGACTTTGGTGTAAAGTTTTCTTCAATATCTTTCAGTAAGATTAATTATTTTTTAATTTTTTATTTATTTTTATTTTTATTTTTTTCTTTTTCTTTATTTATATATAAATTTCACAACTGTAAGCATGATTTAAACTTTGACATTTTAGATGCCAAAAAGATATGAAAATTGAAAAATCTGGTCCACTTTTATGCCTTTTCTCCTGGAGTTAACAAACAAGGGAAAGCCCCCCCCCCAAAAAAAAAAACACAAAACAAAACAAAACAAATAGGATTAAATTCTTTCCAAGCTTTCTGCCTTTTAAAAAGTTGTGCCATTAGGGAAATTTAGCCTTTCTGTTCTACTGTTTAAAAAAAAATGTAGCTTTTCAAGAGATAAGTTGTGGTAATATTTAAACACTTCTACAATTTGAAATCTCTTTACTTTGGATTCTTCCTCAAACAGACCCAAAGGTAGTGATTCAAGTGAACGTTGTGGGAAACAAGTCCTGGAATGGTATCTAGCTAATATAATTGCATTATCCATTAAGCTAACATTTTTTGGTCACGAAGTGTATTTCTGTTGGGGTATATCCGGCAACCAACATAGAATATACCCCAGTTTCCCAATTAACAATAGGAAAGTGGAGCTGTTTCAATATGCAAATTCTCAATCAGTCACTTGTTGAGTGCTATTTCCATGGGAAAGCGTTACTTCCTTGCATTGGTGGACTTAAGCAGTCAGAGAGAGCCAACTAGACAGTGGAATGCAGGTGCTAATGGTGGAAGTAAAATGAAGGACTCAAATTGTTAGGACAGGGACACTTGTAGAGGTTCTGTTACAACTCCCATCAGCATTGTTGATTGTATTTTTTTAGTAACTCCAAAGCAGAGGAAATGTCATGAAAAAACAAGTTTTTTTTTTCATTTTGTTGTTTACATATTTATGCATATATGTGTGTATATGTATGTGTGTGTGTGTGTATATATATATATATAAAACATCATTGTATTTCCTGAGGTTCTCCCTCCACCATATCACCCGTGAACCATCATCTTGATTTATTGTTCTCGTCCTTCCCTTGATTTCTCCCTACGCTCCCTAGCTGCTTGCCCAGTTATGTTATTAACTTATTTTGACTTTTTCTTGGTCTTTTGTTTTCCTTATATCCCACTTATAGATGAGACCATCTGGTTTCTGTCCCTTTCTTTCTGATTTATTTCTGATAACATGATTCTTTTCAAGTTCATCCATGTTATCACAAATGCATTGAGTCTACCCAAAAGACACCAAAACACTAATTCAAAAAGACCTCTGTACCTCAGATGTTTATCGCAGTACTATTTACAAATAGCTAGGATATGGAAACTACCCAAATACCTGAAACTGATTAATGGTTGAAAACTTGTGGTATATGTACACAAGGAAATATTATTCCACAATCATAAAAGACAAATATTTTGAGTATTTTTAAGCTCTCGTGGTCTAAAAAGTTAGCAACGAATACTTCTCAAAATGTTTTACCCATTGTGGATAATTTTTTAAGGCATTATAACCACTGTGTCAATAATTTTGCAGGAAAAAAGGTAGAAAATTATGTTCATATTTAATAGTATATCTGTTTGATATTTTTATCCTATATACACATTTTCACATTCTTAAATATAGATGAACAGATACTTTCTCCTGTCTAGATTTGTGATTATTTGTCAAAAGGGCATATGTTTTGAATTGTTTTTTTTCCAGAAATGGTATGCATTGCAGTCCACTGAGCTATTCATTCCTGCTATCCAGTCATCTTACAATTAATGGTCTTTAATTAGTGGCTGATACATACTTTGTGACTAGCAGCAGAATGATACATAATGGGTCTCTGTGTCATCTCTGAATTCTAAATTTAATAATTCAGTTTTCTAACTTTAGTGAATTAGCTGAAATAGACAAGCTTAATTAAAGAAGACTGGGTATGTTGTTGGGTCTTTGTTTAGTTTTTTAAAATTAACATTTTTAATGTTGATGGCATTACATTTTTATAATTAATTATAAACTGTATAATCGACTGCATTTACAAGTCTACAGTGGTTTAGAATTTTTAAAAGAGTAAGTTTCACTGCATTGAAGTTAGATGTAAATGAATACAGAGAATGTAAAGAAAATTAACAGGGCAGGCAGTATGAAGCTGTGCTGATTTGCAAGTTTATATTTGTTTATCCCTATTAAGATGCTATATAATGGCACAAGTCAAGTACTAATGGTTCACTTAACAGCATGAAAGTCATCACAAAAACAGTCATTACTATGTAGCTAGAGGGAAACTATATAACTATATGGTTACATAGATATAAAGACATTTTCTGTTGTTGAAAAAAAATAATTATCTTGATGGAAATGCATTCAGTGTAATAAAGCTTTGTTCTATGTTGTAACTCCCAAAACAAATAAATGCATTATATTTTTCCCCACCCCAGGATTTGACTTTTAGTTGATGCCTGAGGATTTGACTTTTAGTTGATGCCACTGTATATAAACCAGAATTTTTAATGCATTATAGTTCAGTTATGAAGATAGGAGTTGTATTCTACTTACACATGCAAAACCATTTTATTGCAAATGTGCAGAACACATTTTATTGCAAAATGACATGCTGCTATTTAATATAAAATTTGTCATGAGTGAACTGTTTTTATTTTTTTTAAATGTTCCAGTCTACCATAATAGCCTCACACTTTCTTTGTTGCTCTATTCATTTATACCTGGTAGATTTTATATACAATGGATTCTTGAGGAACATATTTTAGTAGAAGTTTGAAAATTTTTAGGTGTATTTAAACAAATCACAATTTGAATAAATTGCTTATAAAGTTGTTCAATAGTTTCATTATAATCTTCATACTACCAGAAAAGAGATGTCTATGGTGAAAAATTATAAACAGAAAAAATTAGAAAGGCAGTAATAATTGATAGAGTAAAGATACACAGCAAACTGAAAAAGAGTTTGGATTTGGGAATCTTCCCTTCTCCTTACATTCCCATCAAATAAACACTGGCTGAGGGCCTAGAAGAGACTAAGGGACATGGAGATCCCCAGGGAGAGACAGGGAAGCTGGACCACAAAGAAGGATGATGAATACTCATGGAAGAGCCATTGAAAACATTAAAATTTCAAAGCCACTCTGACCACCTCAGACTGGGCAATTTCCTACTTAAAATCTGAAGAGACAGAGGGTTTTAGTATGATATAAACAGTTTCACCAAAATTCCATGGCTTTCTTCATGGCCCCAACATTTGATCTACCTGTTTTGCACCATAGTCACAGCCAATCACTACTAAGGACTTAGGGAGCTCATTGATAATCATAAAAAAAAAATGCTCTTTAAAGTGTGTACTCTTATAGCCACATTGGTAATCTAGCCTTACCCCACCTTGGATTTGGCCAGTCCAGAGTGTCCTCTTGTTCTCTCATCTTTATTCCTGACCTTACACTTAATTTTTATTAAATAAACTTGCCCCTCACTGTGTTCATGTGTGACTTTGAAGCTCTTTTTACAACTTGGAAGTTGACAAGAACCTGGAAAGAAAATTATGGGGAACCCTATATTGTCCCAGAGTTCACTCTTGCTTCATTTTCCTGCAGCACTTATATGAGGGACTATTCTTGCTTTAGTGATAGATATCATGGAGCTCATCCACTATTGGAGAGACATAGTATGAAGTGGGTTGGTTCCAAGTATCAATCATTAAATTTTTTTTTTTTTTACTATTGCATTTTGAAGGATGTTAGAAGCTACTACCATGCCCTTGAATCTTCTCTCTTTTAAGCATTAACTATTATTGATTCAATTTTTAAATTTTTGTCTACTTGGACTTGGGTAAACCTTTGAATAAGGTTTGGAAAAGGAGATGAATGCTGAAAATGGGACTCTAGCTGAGGCAATGTAGACAAAAGATATTTTAATGCACAGTGATCAGGGCAGGAATCCAGTCGTGGTTTGCAACTCCCTGCTCTTGTGTGTTCCATCCCTTTTACAGGGCAGAGGGTGTAAATAGTGAGGGAGGGAGAAACTTTAAAATTTTCCTAGTGACATTACTTATTCTGCCTGTGTTGTCATACCGACCAGGAAGGAAAGTATTTTATTTTAGTGAAGTTTGGTTCTTATTGAACCTAAAGGAATGCTGTCTAATTCATCGAACTTTAGCTGGGAGTGTGGGTATGAGAAAGGGCCAGCCTTTTTTCCAGCTTGGCAGGCTTCCTTCCCTAACCTTATACTTTGCCTTTATCTCTCAATGTTACTGCTATTCTGTGCCTTCTCCTCACATGGTTTTGACTTATCACAATTAACTGTATGTACTTTGGATTCTAATTTCTGATTGCTCTGTTACCAGTTTCTAGAACTGTCCTAAATCTGCCTCTGTACTTCCTTTCAAATGTTGCTGCTTATGATCTGGAAATTAAGAAGAAGGACCTTGTGATTTGTGATTTACCTCCTAGCAAAGCACTTTACACATGATTAAAGAAATAATAACTGAATAGATGAATACATTTTACAAATAGAAGCTCAAGTTGTATTTTTAGCCTTTATCTAGAAAAAAAAACCTCTCCTAAGGTTTGTATTTTATAATTAAAACCTTGAAAACTCAGGAATTATAGAACTACAAAATGAAAATGTGTTTTAATATGTCAAGCAATCTAATACAATTAATTATTCTCTCTGAGAATCTAGAACAGATACGATTTCAGAAAGTGAAAAATATTCATTCTCCCACAGAGAGGAATTGCTTGCTAACCTGTTTATACTGTTTAAACTTTTTATAGTTTTTGAAAATTATTTAGTATATGCTGAGTAATGTACTGGATAGAATCCTATTGTTAAAAACCTATAAATATTCTCATCCTATCAATAAATTGAATACAATTATAATTAGCATACTGCATAAGTATATAATCACTGGCTTAAATACATTTTAGAGTGTATCTGTGTTAAAAAAGTAAGACCATGAACATTTCAGTGACTAATTTTCAAGGTCTTCTTGATCCTATGTTGTAGTAATCAGTGATTTAAATAATTTTCTGTAAACTGGGATTCCATTAACATTCAAATTATTTCATTGTTTGTATTGAAATCAGATAGAAAAGGGAGCAAACTTCCACCAGATCTTCATAAGTTTTCTAAATGAGAGAAAAACTTTTACACTTCAAGTCTGATGTCAAAGAGCAAAAGCCTTTACTAAACCTCAAACTTCCATACCAGAAGAAATTACCTTTATCTCTTAAACCTGTCTCTTGCTTTCCCTCAGGATTCTTTCCAATAGCAGCTTTTCTTGCAATTCCAAAATTAGACTAAGTTCTTAAAATGACCAAATGAAAAATTATTTAAGACCAAGAAAGCAAGTAAAATTCGATTACCTTACCTCACAATCCAATTCACAAGCGCACTAGGGGTCCTGCAAATACATGGTCCAAGTGGTGCTCACTCTTCTCTCTTGGCATCTGCCCCAGCTTCCTCCGTATATGTGATCCAAGCCATGGATTTTCCACTTCTCTTTCAGCATCCATTCCAACTTTAGGCAGTAGAAAAGCTCCAAACCAGGCACCAAAAAGGTAAAGATATCAAATCAAGTTTTCAGCAGCAGAGAATTCAAAACAGGTTAAGTGAAACAGGAATTACCACCAGGTCCATCTTCTCAAGTCTTGCTCATGGCCTTGGCCTCTGAAGATTTGAACTAAATTAGATAAAACATGCTCTAAGATAAAGTTCGAATTTCCAAGTTCTGTAGACACCTTTAGCAAATACAATCAATTTACTTAGACGGAGGCTCTCAACTGCCCCAGACCATTGCCTGTCGCGTCAGCCGCACTCGCAGCGATGTAATCTAATGGTCCCGAGGGGGAGAGTAATGGTTGACGTTGAGTCAAGAAGATCCCCAACAGAAGTGGCTCACAGCCTCTCTCTCCCTGGTCTGTGGCCCCCAGTTTATTTTGCACCAGACTTCTGTAGGCACCAACAAACAACAACAGAGGGGTTTCACCTGAAACTTCTCGAGTTATGGCCAAACCTACTCCACCTGAAGGTGGTATTCCAATTAAGCAAACTTGAGCAGCTTTATCAAGGCAGGCCAATAATGAGAGCACACACAGCTTCCGACACTTGGCTATTTACAACGAAAGCTTACAGCCTCTCCGCTTCCCTGTCCTGTTGTAGTTGAACACTGCTCCCAGAGGCCAGCCCCATGGTCACCCCTAATTCTCTGCATACCTTCTTTCCTTCTGCCCAAGACCACAATGCCTTGTGTGCTTCCAGTCTCTTCTCAAGCGATTTCCTTCCTCTCAGTCTCCACCCATCAGCACCAACATGGTGTAGTTCCCAGCAGTCTGTAGTTCCAACGGTGTAGGGGTGCAGTCATGGTAGGTCCAACATGTCACCCACTATCAACTCCTACTTTGCTAACTTGATTATCCCCTATCAGTATTATCTATATTTTAGTTTAAAAAAGTAGAAGCTATGAGCAAGTTGTTTAAAATTTAAATATTAGGTTACCTAAAAACTATTAGGGTATCTATGGCTTTTGCTTTTCTCCATGTTTTAATTACCACATATCTTATATATCACAAATATTTATAAAAAGAGCCAAAATATACTGTATCCCTCCATCTTTAAAAGTTCCATAGTATGTTTTTGTCATGTATAGTTAAATTATTCTTTAGTTGAGTCCTTAAACTTCAGGATAATTAACAACCCTATTAAAATAGATATGCATTGGAGAAATTTCATAGCGTTTTACATAACTCATGATAAATATTTAAAATAACAGTAGATCTCTTTCTCTTCCATTTGTCTCATGCATTTCCTCCTTCCTCCTAAGTATTACTGAACTTTTGTCCTCATTCTAGTTAAATAATAAAGTAGCCTAGAGCATTTATTAGAATAAGATACAGGAAGAAAACTGAATCAAATGTGTTTTATTTTTGTTAATTCTGTTTTCAAAGAAGATGTAATGTCTTTTCTTTTATTAGAATATTATAATCTTGGAATGATATTCCTTTATTCTCTAAAAGCTTTTTCCTCTCATAATTCTAGTGTCATTTTCTTGATCAAGTATTTTATCTCCTTGAATTGAATATAAAGTTCTATTCTGAATGACTATTAGTTTTATTTATTCCTATTTTATAGCTTTTTTTGACAACCATACCAACTAATAGCAGTATCTTAACTATCAGCTCTTATTTTTTATCTTTATAATCTCTTTATATACCTATACAAAAATTTTTCCCCCAAAATTTAGTTAAAGATACTTATCAGAGATTATTCAGAGCCCAACTAGGGACTTAAGTGCTAGAAACCAAAATCTTATGACTCCAAGTGTTTGACTCTCCTCTTTGGAATTTTGAGTCTCATTTTATTTTTAATTTTTCCACTGTTTTAAAAAATGTGAGGGTATGTCGCTGGACCGCATATGATTTGAGGGAATAGTTGAATAACCAAAGAGAACCTGTACACAAAATGAACAGACCTAGGTTTATATACATTTTATTCTCTGTTTGGGATGATAATGCTACTTGTATAATTTAGTTATTTATGCAATCTAACTGTGAATATAACGGTGTCCAGTATGTTTAATAATTTACTTTATGTGGATTGAAGTTGATGCTTGTATATACTAAAATTTAATCTATTTGAAAAGTTTTGGACCTACCCTAGATATGAATAATTTGACTAAACTCAAACTGTGTTGCAATGTAGCAATTTTGTACCCTATTATGTTTTAAAATACTTAAAAAATTTTACTTGCTGTAATTTATATTATAAACTTTTATCTGTGCGTAACTTGAAAAAAAACTGGAAATTTATAATAATGAGAATAAGCCTGATTTTCAAATTAAATTTCATAATTGATGTATTAATAGAAGCACTGTGTTAATGTGAAAAGCAACATTTTATTTCTGCAGCAAAATAAAATTGTGCCCTACGTCAAATAACGCAAAAATACATCAAAAGTTTCAAAAGTTAGATAACATCAGTGTTCTCTTGCACTAGAATGAAAATAATTTTTACAGTAAGTGAGCATTATGACATAAGTTTCATATATATTTTGTCTAGCTGCATATTCTGTCAGAAATTTGATTTGCAACACATATACCACTAAATTTAAGATCAGGCTTGAAATGTAAACTTGAATCTTCAGCAGTGCTTTTCACATTATATGGATTGAATCACACCACTGTTCTTTAATGAGGTGCATATCTGTCAGGTTCAATTTGAATATGCAAACTAATACAGTTTCTTTTCATATACTTAAAGTTATATGGAATGAAAAAGGTACAGGTTTTTAAAGCAATAGTACTTGACAATGTGTAAGAATGTACATGTAAAATACCACTTCTTTTTTTTTATAAGTCCTACAAATTATCAATTCATACAAACTATCTTAGATTTCATATGTGAAGAAGAAATTCCCACATACCGTTATGTCTATAGAACCTCAATTGTTTGGAACTATTATAATCAGAAAATATTTGTGACTAGGTAGTTGCGATATGATTGATATTTGAGGTATGTCCCCTATACAATTTCCTCATTTTATGTGAAAATACAATGTTTTTTATACTTCTCATTGTGCTTTGTCTTCATTATGCTCTTATGTTGTTTATAGTTTAAGTTTTGACAACTAAATCACTCTTTCCATCTAATTTGCTCATTAGTTAATATATTCAGTTCAGAAAGTATAGCTCATGTTCAGTATCTTTTAACAACTAATAGGCATATTGAAATATTTTGTAAATATAATTAGCAGCCATTTAGCTATAATAACTCTTCAGTAATGTATAATTTACACTTCATTTCTGAATATTAGTCATTTGTAAAGTCATCCGTATTTTTATATTATTCAGCAGTTTTTAATCTTCTTGAGTTAGAAATTCCAGAAGTCTTATAATCCTCCTTTAAATATTCACTCGAAGTTAAGTGGAGTAATTTGTAGGCATTAGTTTGTCTTCTGAATACTCTGCACTTGTTCTGTGGGCTTTATTCTGTTTTTAAAAAATAAATTATATATATATATATATA
>PVHY01002869.1:0-117954 GCA_004024945.1 Uropsilus gracilis | reverse complement strand
TTTTTTTTTTTTTTTTTTTTTTTTTTTTTTTTTTTTTTTTTTTTTTTTTTTTTTCTAATTTCTTAGGACATTGGTCATCTTCATTGGTGCCCCTGGGAATGCCTCCTCCTTCCCCCTGACCCCCACCTCTGGTCACTCAGACTCCTCTCTCCTTGTTTTGTTGGTCTATTTTAGGCCGTTGGTCACTTCATTTTCTAGGGCAATGTCTAACTCCTGGGTGAGGGTCTGTGTTCCTGGGACATGGTTTATCATGCCGCTTAGATATCCAGTCTTAATTTTGTATCGAACAGCCACTCTTTGCTCATTTGGGGCCTCTTATGTCTCCTCATTCTTGCTGGCTGCTTCCTCTGTTCTTATTTCTCTTCCATTTTGCTGCTTTTTCACCTCACAGTTCTGTCCTCTGGCTTAGGAGACCTTGCTCCAAGCCATTGTCAGTAGACAAGTTCCTCGATGAGGGCACGTGTCAGCAGACGGTTGGTCCAGCTCATCTCCCCTCCCTCGGTTTGCAGCTTTGCTATGGGGAAGATGCCACATTTCTATGGCCTTCCTTCCCTGTGGACAAGAGAGGGGTGCCTTGCTCTCAGAAGGCTTCTCTGAACCAGGATATTGGCTCCCAGCCCCTGGCGATGTTGTAGGTGTGTTTCTGTGATAAGTCAGCACTGTAATTGGTCTCCTGGTCCTGTATGCAGCACCTCTTTACATGTTCTTTTTGTGTCCTGCCCAGGAGATGTGTGTGTCCAGTGTCTTTATCCATTCCCCTCATCTATTCTGTTCTGCGGATGAATTATTAGTGCTCTCCTTGTTCCTGTTGAGGACTTACTGGAGTGGGAGTAAACCAGAGGGGGTGTCTACAGCTGTGCCACCCCTCCCCCCACGGGTTCATACCTGTGAGGGCAAGGGGCCAGGAGCCTCCCACCATAGGGTTTCAGTGGGGGTCCTTGCCACCCTGCCTCCCAGTAAGTGTACTCAGGCCTTTTATTTATTTATTTATTTGTATTTTTAAAAATAATTTATCTATATATGAATTTCACATCTCTGTGATCTCTGGGGTTCACCCCCCCCACCGACTGTGTCCCCCCCCCAGGTTGTGTACTTCCAATTTGGTTGTTGGCTTGTTTTGACTTTTCTTCATGGATTTTTGTTTATCCCATGTCCCATATAGTAGTGAAACCATTTGGTTTCTGTTTTTTTCTTTTTGACTTGTTTCTGCTAATATGAATTCTTCTAAGTCCATCCATGTTATCATAAAATCATCTAATTTGTCATTGTCTAATTTGTCATACAATGGAGTATATACTCAAGCCTTTAAAAATAAACAATCTTACATTGTTTTTAGAAATGGCTAGAGAGGGGATGGGATATAAAGATATTAATATGGAGTTATGAAACTCTCTTTGTTTTTCTAGGAAAATTTATTGTTTGATGAATATCACAAAGTAAAACTGATTGACTTTGGTCTCTGTGGGAAACCCAAGGTAAGTATACGGCTATAAAAATGCTTTTGTTTTCTTTGTAAGTCCACCTTTCAATGTATTATCTTAGAGCAACTTCCACTTTATTGAAGCTGGTTGCATCCATTAAGAGGAATGTTCCATTTCAATCCTTTATAATTTCTCTAGATGATTGTAATTTATAGCAAGGTCGTGAACCACTGCTGTAGGTCCAGGGTAGGACCTTTTGAAGACTCCATGAGTGTGCTCTGAGAGACTGTAGGGCTGAGTGATCGGGGTCATGGCAGCATAGATGCTGAGTTGACTGTTTGCAGCTTATGTGTGTCGCCATTAGATAGTGTCTTTTTAATTTAGATATGTTTTGTGAATTTAGTGTAAATCTCTTGTTTATTTGGTTTTCTTTTCTCAAATCTCTTATATGTTCTCCAAATATCTATATAATTTGAAAGACAAACGCCTTTCCTTATAAAAGAAGGAAAACATATATACTTTAAATTTAATACTTTTTTTTTTTTTTTTTATATTCTCTCCATAATTAGTACTCTTGTTCTCTGGCATACCTTTTCTTTGAGGTGACTTTGAACTTTCCGGGTCTGCAGAGTTCTTGCATAGCTGCCTGTTGGAGGCTTCCTCCTGAGTTCCCTAATGATGCATACTTGCAGTCTTTAGAATGAGCTGTCAGCGCTCATTAAGAATGTTGAAACTGCAGATTTGTATTTGTCCTTCATTGTCTCGTGATTATTTCCTATACTGGGTAAAAAGCTAGTTGGAAAGGGAAGCAGATTTTACCCCTTTGGCCAAATATCTGATTCTTTCTGATTTTTCTTTTCTTCTCGCCTTCTCAGAAGTTGTCATTGGAGCCTTTTGTTAAGGAAGGCTTTGTTTTTTTTTTTGATGGGTAGACATACAAAATAGGATGTACTTTGAACAGATAAACCAGTTTAAGTCATGTTAAACTGCAGGAGACAGTGAAGAATGTCTGGTACAGACTCCACTAGCTTTTATTTATGGCTAATATTTGTAAAGATTTGGTATTGGAGATAGAGTAATCATTTTTCTTCAAGTACTTGGGTGTGAAAAGACATGGATGCTTGGATGGCTGAGTATTTTGCTGAGAGATGTTTGAGGAAGTTTGAACCCTACTTGACTGAACAAAGGGGAAAGGATTTGCTTGTGCCAGGTTATAATAGTACTGGAAATCCATAAACAAGGCAACCATATTTGCATGTTGGCAGAGTATTGAGTTGGTTGCTGAAGTCTCTTATTTGGGGTAATTCTTCATCTACTTTCTTTGCTTGTGCTAAAAGAATGTTTACAAAGTTTAATTCTCTTAAGGGCTATAATAGTGTTCCATTTTTATCTTACAGGGTAATAAGGACTACCATCTACAGACATGCTGTGGAAGTCTGGCTTATGCAGCTCCTGAATTAATACAAGGCAAATCATATCTTGGATCAGAGGTAATTTACTCATTGATTAATTCAGTAGATAATTAACATACATTTATTGATGACCTGTGAGTCACAGACTGCATTGGGGATGTAATGAGCCCTTGGCAAGAGGAGACTACCTGGTAACAATGTGAATTACAAAAATGTTTATCTGTATTTTTTACTATTTATTTAATTGGTCTATCACCTTTGTATAAACTAATGAATTCTATGAGCTTGCTCTGAAAATGTGGACACCAGATGAACACTTCTTATCTTTAAAGGCATCTGCATACTTGTAACAAATGCTGTTTGTGTCCATCTTTTTTTGTATGTAACAAAGTTAAGTCCAATTGACTATGAAGAGGGACTGTCTGGGATTCCTGTGGTTTAGCTGCTGCCTCTGTGCAGTTTCATTCATGTTGCTTGGTGAATGCCTCGATATGTTTTAGTTGGGGCAGAAAGCATGCTCTTCCATTGAACTGTTTAAAAACAAGGCATGCTTTTCTATTAAAATTACTTGCAGTAATCAAAACCACAATGAGATACCACTTTACACCAATAAGAATGGCTCACATCCAAAAAACAGACAAGTGCTGGCGTGGATGTGGAGAGAAAGGAACACTTTTACACTGCTGGTGGGAATATAAACTGGTTCAGCCACTATGGAAAGCAGTGTGGAGGACCCTCAAACTAATGAAAATGGAACTACCATTTGACCCAGCAGTCGCTCCTCTGGGAATCTACCCAAAAGAGATCTCAATGTGGGCACAAAGGGACACCTATGCTCGAATGTTTATTATGGCACTATTTATAATTGCAAGGTCCTTGGAAACAACCCAAATGCCCCAAGACAAATGACTAGATGAAAAAGATGTGGTATATATACACAATGGAATATTACGCATCAATAAAAAATGACAAGTCTGATGAATTTTTGGTAGCATGGATGTACCTAGAAGAAATCATACTGGCAGAAACAAGTCAGAAAGAAAAAGACAGAACCCAAATGGTTTCACTAATATAGGGATAACCAAACAAAAGTACACAACTGCGGGAGGTGACCAGCTGGAGTGGCCAGGGAGGGGAGGTGGTGATCCCCCAGGGGTCACAATGATGTGAAATATATATATAAATAAATTATCAAAAAACAAAAAGAAATATGCTCAGCATATTTTGTCTCCTTGAAGTAAATGCGCTTTCCATGCTTCATTAGATAAACATGTCTCAAGCATAATTCAACTCCATCCTCGTGTACACCTTAGGACTAAGTCATGTATTATGAAAACACTACTTCTCTTGACTCAGAATTTGAAAAAGCTATATTTTCTTAAAATAAAAGATATTTCTAGAAATAAAAAAAATTACTTGCAGTGACAAAAAAGAAAAAAGTAATGAGGTAAGAAATAATCTTGCTAATCAAGTTTCATTCAGAAGGTGAGGTATGTGAACTAATAAATGTAATGTATGACCTGTAGTAAATCTAATAATACACAGTGTACCTCTGAAGCAGGAATGTATTTCTGGTGTTCTTTTGTAATCGTCTTTATGTTTAGCAATGTGGTAGTTACAGAATTCTTTGAAAAATGCAACGAGAACTTCTGAATTAGCTTTTATTCAAATTGCTAATTGTTTGCATATTTCCCTATTTGCTTTATCAGTCTTTATGTTTATATATAAATTATTATTTTTGAACTGATTAAGAATAAGTTGGAAAAATTACACATTTTTATGATTAAAAACTTAGGTACAAAGCCAGGCGTGGTGGATCATGCCTATAATCCAAGTGCTGGGAGACAAGAGACCCAGGATCCCTTTAGTTCAAGGATTTGAGACTACCCTGGACAACATAGCGAGACCTGGTCTCGAAAAAGCAGCTGGGCACAGTGGCACATGCCTATAATCCCAGCTACCTGGGAGATGGAGGCTAGGGATCACTTGAGTCCACGGTATCAGGACTATCCCAGGCAACATAGTGAGACCTAGTCTCAAAAAAACAAAAAACAAAAAAAACCTTAAGTACATATTTTCTAAAAGCAAAAACTTTCTCTTTTTTCTTTTTTTTTTTTTTGAGACTAGGTCTCGCTATGTTGCCCCAGGGTACCGTGTGGACTCAAGCAATCCCACCCTCAGCCTCGCAGGTAGCTGGGATTACAGGCACCCACCATGGCGCCCCACTGCTTTTCCGAGACTAGACCTTACTATGTTGCCTGGGGTAGTCTCGAACCCACGAACTCAAGCGATCCCAAGCCTCTTGCCTCCCAGTGCTTGGATAACAGGTGCATGCCACCACTCCTGGCTAAAAGCCTTCTCTTTTATAACCATACTTTAGTTATGAAAATGGAGGAATTTAACATTTTAATCCACAATCTGTATTTAAATAGTGTTTTTTGTAGCAGTAATGTCCTTGATAGTCTTATTTTTCTTCAAGTTCAGGATTCAGTTCAGGAGGTTGCATTGCAATTAGTTGTGGTATTTCTTTAGTTTTTAGTCTGGAAAATTCCTTAAGTTTTCTTTATCTCCCTTGACCATGAAATTTTTGAGGAAGTTATTCTGTAGAATGCTCCTCAATTTGAATTTGTCTCATGCTTCCTGGTCACTAAACTCAGGTTATATATTTTTGATAGAAATGCCACAGAGGTAATGTGGCCTTCTCAGTACATCATAGGAAAGGGAACAAACTTTTACAGAGCATATCTGTCTGGTAATTATGTTAGATCCTTTTTTTATTTTCAACTGTAAAATGTTCAGCATAATGTTTACCATCTTAACCATTTTTAAAAGTACATTAACCATTCTTAAGTGTTCAGTTTTCTACTTAATCATTTTTTAAATGTATAGTTGGGTCATGTTAAGTATATTTACACTAGGTGTGCAACCAATCTCCATCACTCTTGCTCTTACAAAACTGAAGCTGTGTCTATTAAGCAGTTATTCCCCATTTCTTCCTCCTGCCACTCTTGACTCTACTCTTACACTTTTTTGGCTGTGTGAGTTTGACTACTCTAGGTATCTCATGTAAGTGGGGTCATTTGTAAGTGTAACACTTGTAAGTGTGACACTAATGTGTGACACTTGTCCTTTCAGCTTATTTCAGTTAGCATAAATTGCCAGCATTCTTTTCTGTTATAGCATGTGTCAGGATTTCCTTCCTTTTAAAGTCTGACTGATATTGTATGTACTACATTTTGTTTATTCATCCAGGGATGGACAGGGAGATTGCTACCACTTTTTGGTTATTGTGAATAAGAATATTATGAATAATGCTCACAGGAACAAATACTTCTTTTAGTGTATGTCCAGAAGTGTAATTACTGGATCAGAAGTAGAATAACCTAAAAATGGGTAATCCTATTTTTAATTTCTTGAGGAACTGCTACACTGTTCTTCAGAGTGCTGTAATATTTACATTCCTACAATAGCACAAGTGTTTCACTGCGAGATGTCTGTACTTTTCATTTAAACCCCATGAAAATTCTGTTAATACTGTTAATAATATTAATACTCCAATAAAGAAGATTAGGAAATTGAGACTCAGAAATTATCTTTTCAGTGTCACAAGACTGGTAACTACCCCTCAAGATTTGAACTCTGGCTTTACAACAAACCCGTACACTTTCCATTGTTCCATCCAGTCTCCCAGGAAGAGTAATAATCAGGACTGTATTTAGAGATTTTGGCCATGTTTTCTAAAGTTGAATTTTAAGAATCTTTGTTTTTGAAAAATACTTTATGTGATTCTGTTGCTTATGGTTCAGCTTATGCTTTAGGTAATTTTCCTTGGTAAATATCTCTAATTCCTATAGTAATTTCTCACATGAAATGGTTTTAAACCCCTCTTACCTACAATTATTTAAACCCCCTTTACCTACAATTATTATTACAATTATTTCAGTTGGTAGCTTATTGCATTTACCTGCATTTGCTTTGGCTTAAGGATTTTGGTTGATTAAATTATTCCCATACATTCAAAACAAAGTGAAAGTGCTTTGATGAGTTACTGAAGAACGCTTCTGCTTTTTACCCTCCAGTAGACTTTGGTAAATTTTTGTGGGCATGTTATTTGCTTCAATTTTTAGTTTAGCCCAAGACAAAATCTCTGTTGTCTTCTTATGGGATTAATGAGCTCTGTTAAGCCCATTCTTTCCTTTGTAACCTCTGCTTTGAATTTAACAACCTGCTCTGGAGTGCCATGGTATCATACATCAATTCATAGTTTAGTACTTGACATCTCTGATGCATAATTGTTAATTTCTACTTCCCGTAAAGTGATATCAGGTGTTTGCTTGAAAGTAATTGGGTTGCTTTGGTAGATAGGACTAGGACTTAGTTTTGTTTTACTATTCTTAGGTGTCTGTAGGTAAGACCAACATGTGTGATGCTCAAGTTATTTTAGCTGTTCCTTTCCTCCCTGCCTCCTCAATTTTTTATAAAAATATGCTGCCCCACTTACCCCTTACAATTTTCTGAAGGTTAAAATGTAGGTGGGAGCTCTTATTTCTCCTCAGCAAGTAATGGTGTTGTTATTGACTGAGGCCATCTATTACTTGCCTAAGTAGTCAGTGTTTGGGACTCCTGGGACATATGGATATCTTATATGAAGGTTAAGCTTTCTGGGATTTTGAGATTTGTAGGGTTATTGTGCTGGCAGGCTCATTTCTAGTTTGTGTTTGAAAAGTCATTTGTTGAACTTTATTAAGGTTTCTCTACACAGAGAAGACTTTACAGTGCAGCTTAGTCACATTTGTAGATTTCAGTAGTAATTTTTTAAAACTTGCTTTGATGCTCTCATGCATGTTTACATAATCCTCAGTCTTTCAGTCAGAGCCCTGGCCTCATCTTCTGCTTTATCATGCCCAATCCAGCCCAGCCAACTGGAAATTATTTTTAAGTTAAGCCTAAGAAGAGGGTGCACTGAACTGGAAGGTAGAAGACCTAGTACTGACGGGGTGACTTTGTACAGCTTTCTCTTTTGGGCTATTCTGTCTGTGATCTTTGAGGTTTTTGCCAGCTTTGTTAGAATTCTGTGATTAAAGTGTTTTGCCTTTTGGAAGTACATATGTTCTAAAATTTTTGTTGACGATCTTTTCTTCTTCTTAGGCAGATGTTTGGAGCATGGGCATACTCTTATATGTGCTTATGTGTGGTTTTCTACCATTTGATGATGATAATGTCATGACTTTATACAAGAAGATTATGGTGAGTATACAAGGCATGGAATTTCAGTTATTGTTACTTGAAACAAGTTATTTAAAAACTTGTGTCTGTAAAAGTGAAAAAACAGGAAACAGGCATGGTTGCTGATATCAAGAGAGTGGGTACTCTTAGCATGGGTTGTGACTGAAAGGGAGACATGTAGGGTTTTATTTTGCTTCTTGATCTGGGTGCTAGTTATACTTGAGTATTCAGTTTTTGAAAACTCATCAAGATCTAGACTTCTGAGTTACCGACTTTTCTATGTGTACAGTAGGTCCTCACTGTAATCAGTTGGACAGCTCTTCACTATGGTTTTCCTATACCTTAAGGTCAAATTTCTAAAACTTCAAAATGATTGTCTAATTTTACCACAGGTCAATCAGAAAATATGATTTGACTTAGCAGCTCAATAATTATTTCAGAAACCAATACAAAAACTCTTACCAAGAAAGTCATATTATGTATTTACTTTTCTTTTCATTACACTTTTTATTGAAGAAATATAATATACAGCAAACCCTTGGATAATGTCTCATTCAATATTGTGGACTTTGAATAAAATGATGTTATTGGAGAATGCTTAAAGTTGTTATTTCTAATGATCTTTTGATGACTAAGGGTGGAGGACTGAAATTTGATAGTGGTGATCTGGTTTTATTTGTTAATAAGTAGCTAGTGACCCTCACATAGGTAACTAGCTATTTAATAAAAAAAAAAGTAATAAGTAATTTGGTTATCCTAGTACTAATTCTTCAATAATCTATCATTTCCCATTGGTTTGAAATGGTCATTTTAACAATAGGCACAGTTACATATGTACATATTATTTTTTCTGAACCCTGTATTTCATTACATTTTTAAAATTCTTGCCTTATATGTTTTAGTTACTATAATTTAGTTAATTGTTTAGTTAATTGTTTTAGTTACTATATCTGTAGTATTGCTTAGTTAGTATATGGTAGAATTTTATAACTGTTTCCTCTGGAATTTTCTGAGGGTATTCTACTATGATTGTTTTCCTGGTATACATTTTAAATGGAATGTTTTAAGTGGATTCATAATTTGATAGAATAAAGTCTACTTCAGTTTCAAAAGGACTAGTTGGTCACCTATCTGATTAATAATGGTGAATGAGCTAGCCAGAATTGGAGAGCTGGCTTTGGGGCTTCTATAAGGTTTATGACCTGCCTGTATGGTCTTTACTCTGTAGCATAGAAACACAGTTCTGTTTACTGCTTTATTATTTTTAAATTTCTTAATTCTTTAATGTGTTTCATGGGTCTTATTAGCGCTTCTTTTTTCTTTGTTACTGCAAGTTCACATTCATGCAGCAGCTATGGAATTAATGCTTTTAATGGTTAATTAAAATTAAAATTACTGTTTTACCAATCAATGCAAGGTGAATGTATCAACATACAAACTTCATTGCTCTCCACTTTTTAAAAATTTATTTGTTTGAATGCATTGGGATCCTGGATTAATCCTTGGGGGCCAGAAATTACCTTAAGATAATGTAAAGTGTTATGTATATGGTATCTGCTAGATTACATATGCTAGATTCAAGTTTTGATATTTTTGTTAGATCACATATTTTTACAGTGGAATGAATATGATATAAAGTATCTAGTTCTTGTTCAGTAGAGATTTAGCCTTTGTAATTAATATTGTTTACTAACACTGTATATTCTGTTTCTTCTACTCTGAATTTTATTTTTTAGTTTTTCATGTATTTGCAAGTTGAAAATTGATTCAAATTAGGACTTTTATGCATTATTGTGGAATTTAATTTCACACATTATAGATTTTGAAATTTATTGTAATCTTGGCTCAGAACTATTGTTCCGAGTCGCAGTGTAATACAGTCTGCTGGTTGAATCTAATTAAGGTGTCGTATCACTTGCATGCAGTATGTATCTTTCTTTGCCTAGAATGTTCTAAAATTCCTCACTTGGGAATAACACTTCCCTCAGTTCTTCTTGATTTGATTGAAAAAAACCCAGCAATATTTGACACACGTATGTAACTCTTGTTTAAGAGGCAGACTTTGTTTATCTTTAGCATTTGTTGACTATTCCAACCAAAATGCTCAGCTGCAGTCTTCACCATGATTACTAATAGGTTGAGCATTAGTTTTATTAATGTCACCTGTATTCCTTTGCCATCCCTGCTTTCAAAGACAAGCATGACCTACTCCAGTTCTGAGTACGCAAATACTAGGGAAGTATAAATAAATTGGTAAATGAAAGTTGAGCAGCTTGAAAGTAAAAATGACTTTCTGACAAGTATAATTTATAATTTTAAAGAAAATGAGTAAATTATTTCTTTATGAGATTATATTTTATATACATAGAATTGGCTGTACTGCTATGATTACATGTTGGCAAGATCACCACCTATCTTAGCACCATGTGAAAAATAATTTCAAACCCACTAGAATTCTTAGGGCTCTCTGGCTGAGCCCACATATCTTTTTTCCACTTCTACATGCTTTTGCCCTCTCTTACCCATTTCTTGCTGTCATTTGCAATCTAATTATCACTTCAATAAACAAAAATGCTTCAAAGCCTGAACAGAAACCAGGATTAAGGAGCATAGTCCTGGTTGATACCAGGCATTTTGTGAAATTATCCTTCTTTTCTGTTTGATCAGTTGACATATGCTTTTAATATTTTAAAAAGGAGCCTCTCTCCCTTGTCTGCATCTAGACTTACCTAGCTCTTCTAGCAGAGTACCATAGAAAAAGAACTATATTTCTCTCCTAGTCTTACCTCTATTTTGCTTCACCCTATAATAGTGTTTCTCAGCTTCAGCACTGTTCACATTTTGGACAAGACAATATTTTGTTGTGGGAGACTGTCCTGTGCCTTGTAGTGTTTAGCAACATTCCTGGCCTTTACCCAAGTGAAGGCAATCAGAAATGTCTCTGGTTGCTAGAGAGTAGATCTTGAAAGGTCTTATCACAAGGAAAACAATGTTTGTAACTATGTGTGTGTAGGGTCAATGAGTTATCGAACTTTTTCCTCCAGTAGCCTTTATGACCAGCACCTGTGGTATTGTGCCCTCCACATGATTGTGCATACCTGACCCAGCAAGTGTGTGCATATGCAAGTGGGCATACATGGGCCTGGGAGGAAAGGCTAAAATGGTGGCTCACCCTAGAAGAGCATGAGAGAGAGCATGGGGGAGGAGAGAAGAGGGCACTAGATAACGCCAGAGAGAAAGAGGCCAGAGAAAGAGCATGAAGATTCCTGGAGGGCTGGGAGGTGGGCAAGCCCTGCCCTGCATTCTCCTGCCCTGCCCTGCTTGGCATGTCTGTGTAACTGCTAGAACCAGTAAAAAACCTGTGCAGATTTGGGATGCATGTACTACAATGGGTGTCACGAACGTGATGCTTACACTACAATGTGCTAGTGGACATTGATTAAGCTTACTGTGGTAATTACTTTGTTACGTACAAATGTATCAAATCATTTTTTTTCTGTGTCACCTATATATTTTTATTCCTTTAAACCTTGAAAATGCAAAACTATGCCATTATTATGAACTTCATAAGAATGAATGTTGTCATAGGTTGTCAACTTCTCTAGAACAAGGCTGTTCAGCAGAAATAAGAGTTACAGAAATTTGCAGAGTGATGCCTGAGTTCAAAATATTTGAGAACTACTGGTCTAGAATGGGATTCCCTGTTTTCAATCATGGAACACACTGAAGATGAAATTATAGTTCTTTTCCTTAGTGTGCACTGCATGTACTTTTATCTTCTGTGTGGGCACTTCTTGTGAGCACTTCTCATGTGCTGCTTGTGGCCCAAACCGTGGCAGCAGCCAAATCATTATGCAAATCATATACCTTATCATATCCAAATCATATACCTTAAAACAATTCTCCAGTGCTTGCTTATACTAAAGCGTATATCAAAATTGGAATAATGCTGAGAAATTAGCAAGGATGATATGCAAATTCATGAAGCATTTCGTATTAAAAAATAACCTCCAGATACTGTCAGATATCCCCTGGTAGGCAAACCATCCTAGGGTGACAATGCATGCCTGATAATACTAAGCAAGCTCTTGATTTTCCTGACTGAGACAGTTTCCTTATCTGTGTTATGATGTGATTAATAAGCCTGCTTACTGTAGAGGTTAAAATATAGGTATAAATGTTTTGTGTATTTTAAAGTGCTGTGTACAAATAAGAGGTGGAGTTAAGTCAGCAGTAGAAGTTGGCTCTGTGTTGTTTCTGCTAATATTTCATTGCAGAGTATGAAGCTACAAATGTCAAGTCAAAGTGATGGTTACACATTTTCTAACTTGTAACCTTGTAGATGACCCTCTCCAGACCTGTTCAGTCCAAACAGGGAAGGTGCGTGGGTACATTTCAGAAGCTGTGGGGAGGACTTGATTCAATCATGTGTTTCCCACCAGGCAATCCTGAAATCCTGAGACAGCAGCATCAAGGCACAGTTCCACTGGGAGACATGTGGCATTCCTCAGCATGACTTTAGCTTTTCATACTATGTTGAGCTAATTTAGCACTTGGGCTTGTCTGGATTTTGATGGGTGGACATACACATCTTTGATTCACTTTTCCTTTTTAGATCAAATTGAACACATCTGTTTTCTCTTATGTACATGCATTGTGCTGCATACTTTCAAATACATTCTCTTTTATGATCCCATAAGCAGCTTTACTTGTGCAGAGAGAATAACACTAGCTGTCGTAGCAGTAGTAAAAGAGGCAGCAATACTAGAAACATGGAATTTCAATGTGTGCCTAGCATTGCACTAAGTGCTTCATGTTATTAAATTCTCCAATGCTAGCAACATTTTATGGAATGGGTATTATTACTGTGCTTTTTATAACTGAGGAAAGTGAGTTGCAGCAGGACTAAAATAACCCATTCACTCTGCTATAAGTGGTAGATTCTGGATTTGAATCGAGGCAATTGTCTCTAGAAGCCTACTCTCAGGAAACAAGGTCAAAGAGATTAAATAATTTATACAAGTTCATAGAACTAACAAGAGGCAGAAATAGGTTTAAAACCTGATATATGACTCCAATCCATTTCTGTTTCCAAACCCACTTCTCATTCTCTTGTTCTCTCTGCCTCTTTCTCGGTAGGATTGCTTCTGTCATAAAGACAGTACCAGAAATCTGTTTTAAGATCATGAGTTTGAGATGGGATGATAAAAGGAGTGATAAAAAGCAGCAGAAAGTAGCTTGCAGTCACTCTGGTGGAGCTCTTCTCACTCAGAACTATGGTTTAAGTATTTATCTTTAAATCTGATTTCTGTAGAATATTGCTACTTTTAGTTGACTAAATGCAGTAGAAGTAGTTACTGCTACTTTTGTCTTGGCTGGTTTCTGAATCTAAAGTCTTAATATTTTTCTTATCATAGGTCTGATTATCTGTGTGGTGGGGTAGACCAGAAAGGATTAGAGCCTGGAACCAGACTTTCCCTTGAATAGGCAGGCATTGATGAGAGAGAGCTAATTTAAGGAAATTAAGCCCTAATAGATGGTATATAAGTTTCCTGGAGTTATTACTACAACATGGTGCCTCAAAACAACAGAAATTCTTAGGAAGGTAGAATTCCAAAATCAGGTGTTGGCAGGGCCATGCTCTTTCTGAAGGCTCTAGGGGAGAATTCTTCTTTGCTTCTTTCTAGCTTCTGGTGTTTACTATGACATTCCTTGACTGGTAGATATACTACTCTCTTCTTTGTTTCTATCTTCTCATGACTTTCTCTGTTAGGTGTTTATGTCTCTCTGTCCAGAATTGTAAGAGTACCTAGTCATACTCAATTTAGGCTCACCTTAACACAGTATGACCTCATCTTAACTTGATTACATCTGCAAAACACCCCATTTCCAAATAAAGATGCATTCATACTTCTAGGCAAGCATGAATTTCGGGGGGTGGAGGCTTGGGCTCTTTTTGATTCAGTGCAAATGGTATCCAGAGAGTAAGCAACAAGAGACTGCAAACATTCAGCAGGAGGGGAGTTTCATTGGAGGAGACATGTACTGACCAGTGAGCAAACATGACAAAGAACACTCTGAAGCAGGTTGTAATGAAATGCAGGTAGGTTAGTCATTTGATCAGTATAACCAGTATGCAGCATCCTTTCCCCAGACAGGTGTCCACTTTCTATGGGACACTGGAAAGAGTAAGCTGAAATGTTTGAGAGACCAGGTAAATTGTATTTGTCTAGCAGAGAGCAAGTCAGGTTCCCAGGATTTGAATCTGGAGAAGTCTTAGTCTCAGGAATAAGGAAAAGCTTAAATATGAGATTGGGACCAAGTAGGTCAGGACCAGCCCTGCAATGACTGGGACTGTTGTGTCATAGAGAGCTGGTTGAAGCATGTAAAAATCCCTCCTTCCTTGGGATGAGCCTAGTGCCAGTAACCCTAGTCTTCAGCTAGGAGTTTAATTGACTGGATGAGAGATAGTGAGGAGAAAAGAACTAGGGGCTTTTTCGCTGTTTAGAAGCAGACTTTGTCAATTTTTAATGCTGGAAAGTGTTAGGGTACCTTGGCAAGGTGTAAGTAAGAGTGGACTCTGGATAATATTGAGTACTTTATATAAAGGAGGATGAAAAATTTAATAAAACTAGATATCATTTATAAAATGATAGCTCTTATTCTTTCTAGAAAAAGACCATAGGGCCAGCCTGTCTGCTCCCCTCAGAGACTAAATTAGAGGTTGAATGATTATGACATCTCAACAGCTTCTTTTAAATTTAAATACTTCTTTTAAATATAAGCAGGGAAATATCAAAAGTTCTCCTGACTAAAAAAAAGAGAGAATGGAGGTGTTACCATTCCAGACCTCAAATTATACCACAAAACCATTGTAATTAAAACAGCATGGTACTAGTACAAAAACAATCAGACCAATGGAACAGAATTGAGTGCCTAGAAATAAAACCACACATATATGGGCAACTAATTTTTGACAAAGGGGCAAAAAACAAACATTGCAACAAAGATAGCCTCTTCAATAAATGGTGCTGGGAAAACTGGATCAAGACATGTAAAAAAAATTGGGTCAGGACAACTTCCTCACACCTTGTACAAAAACCAACTCAACATGGATAAAAGACTTGGATGTAAGACCAGAAACCATAAAATGCATAGGAAAACCTGGGCAAAACCCTCCATGAATTAAACTTTAGAAATCCATTTCTGGATCCATCTACAGCTGGCAAAAAAATGAGAGAAAGCATAAAAAGACATTTCTCCAAAGAGGAAATACAGATGGCCAATAGGCATATGAAAGAATGCTCCCAGAGGAATGCAAATCAAAACCACATTGAGATACCACCTTACACCAGTAAGAATGGCCTATATAAAGCCGGGAGTGGTGGCACACGCCTATAATCCGAGTACTGAGAGGCAAGAGCATAGGGATTGCTTGAGTTCGTGGGTTCAAGACTACTCCAGGCAACATAGTGAGACCTGGTTCTTGAAAAAGCAACTGGGTGTGGTGGCAGGCACCTGTAATCCCAGCTACCTGGGAGTTGCTTGAGTCCTCAGGATTGGGACTACCCCGGGCAACATAGTGAGACCAAGTCTCAAAAGAATGGCCGATATAAAAAAATTGGACAACAAGTGTTGGCATGGATGTGGAGAAAAAGGGACACTCTTACACTGCTGGTGAGAGTGCAGACTGCTCCAGCCACTATGGAAGGCTGTGTGGAGGACTCTCAAACAACTGAAAGTGGAACTACCATTTGACCCAGCAATCCCACTACTGGTAATCTACCCAAAGGATGCAAAATCACTAGTAAAAAAGGACTCCTGTATTCACATGTTTATTGCAACATTATTTACAATCAAGATATGGAAACAACCCAAATGCCCCAAAACATGAATGACTGAATAAGATGTATATTTACACAATTGGAATATTATGCATCAATCAAAGAAGACAAACGTACGTCATTTGCAGCAACTTGGATGGAGGTAGAAGGAATCATCTTAGTGGAAATTAACCAGAAAAAGAGAAATATGGGGTGGTCTCATTTTTATGAGGGATTTAGAGAAAACCAACAGATAAGAAAAACTTAAAACTGCCAACAGAACTGAAGCATAGGTCAAAAAAGGGGAAGGAGAGTAAAATAGTGGGAAGGATAGGGCACAAGAGATAAAGAAGGTGCATGGGTGATAAGGTGATGGGAGAATATCAAGATAAACAAAGATGTAATATTTATATATGTTTGTATATATATATGTGCAATCAAAGAATAAATTAAAAAAATAAATATAAGCAAGGAGCTCATATTCTAATATACTGAGACAAGATGAGCAAACAAATATATTAAATAAACATATAGTATGATAATGGGATAAGGACCAAAAAGAAAATTATGTGTGAACTTGGGAATCCAGATCTTTCAGAGGAGATCTGGAGATGAAGACACAGGCTCTGGTGAGCAAGAAAGGCAATAAGGCAGGGCTGTGTTTGGCAAGCAACTGTAGTGTGGTGAGTGATGGGGAGCCATTTGATAATTTGGAAATGTGAAGTGACCTGACCCATGAAGTGTTTCAAATGAACATTGGTGGTGGTGAATGGATCCAGAAAGTGGGGAACTGTAGTGAAATTGGGAAGACCAATTAGGAGTCTCTTGCATTATGTCGGATGAGAGCCATATTGGGGCAAAAGGTTAAGTGATTTTGGCTGTGTTTTGAACATAGAACCAGTAGCTTTGCTGATGGATTAGATGTAAAGTATGAGAGAAAGAAGAGCTAAAAATGATTCCCCGGGTTTGGTTATTTGCTGGGAGGGTAGAATGTGTAAGAAGAACAAGTTAGGGAGTAGTGAAATCTTGATGATTTTTGAGACCTTTTTTATGTGATGAAATTTATTCACTAATCTTTTGTCATTTGGGTGAAAAAGGTTTTTTCACTTGACTTGTTGCAAGCTAGCTTTTTTAGTAGCATTTGTATAGAAATGTCAACTTTTTATTTTGTTATCTGTTAATCTTTATAGTTTTTGCTTTTGCTGTCATGTTTACAGAGATTCTAAAAATAATCTCATGTTTCAAGCATTCTTACAGTTTTGTATTTGTATTTGCTCTATGATAGATGTAATTCATTTTTGTGTAACTGAATTATAGTCGAATCTTATTTTTTTTCAAGTAATCTGCTATCCTAGCATCATTAAATAATTTTCTCTGCTAAGAGAATTGATTGTATTATTTCCTCTGAATTGGGAAAGAGGGTATGGCAGCTTGTATAAAGAGGTTTCTATCACATACTCATGTTTAGCAAATTCCTGGCTTTGTGTTTGGTTGGTGACTTCCTGACTAATTTGGGTACACTAGGTTGTAAATATTTGTCTTTGGGAATCTATTGCATTCTTCAGGAAGAAACTTCACTTAGGAAATGCTTTATTAGTTTCCCTCTAATTGTGAATTTTGCTTTATGGGTGATCCATGACTTGTGTTTTAACTACTGCCACCAAATATGCTTTTCTGCTTGTTCATTCTGACAATTCCTATTTATTTCTATTCCTACCATAGATTCCAAAGTTTTATAACATTTACATTTTTCACCGCTAAATTCTCTATACCCTAGTTCCTCTATGAGACATGGGTAATTTAGAGGTGACAATTGTATTTAATTTACTAGATTTCATTTTCTAAGGCAAGAAATATACTTCTTATGTTACAATAATGTTTATGATATCTTACAGTTGATGAAGTCTTTCAAACTTGGAAGTTAATCTCTCCCATATTGCTACACTGGAAACTGATTGAACCTAAATCTCTTAAATGTTTCCTTTGTTTTTTTGTAGAGAGGGAAATATGAGGTTCCTAAGTGGCTCTCTCCCAGTAGTATTCTGCTTCTTCAACAAATGCTACAGGTAAACTTCTTTATTTATATATAAATACTAGAACTCCATAGCAATTGTTTGATCCAATTTTAAGATTTCTGTAGTGCTACTACATTGGAGGGGGGGAGGATGAAAGCACCATTTACTTATTCACTTAAATACTCCATTATATCTACTGTGCAGATATCTTCTGATGGATGCCTTTTAATTATGTTGCTAATGAATTTTTACATTGTCTCCCATGTGTTTTTGCTGATGTGGATTTTCTTCCTTTTTCTTGATTGTTGCCCGGGGTACCACAGACTCAAGCAATCCCCAGCCTCAGCTTCCCAGGTAGCTGGGATTACAGGTGCGCGCCACCATGCCCAGCTATTTTTTTGGAACTAAGTCTCGCTACGGCTCCCAGGCAGGACTCGAACTGCGATCCCTAGCCCTGGCCACTTCATAAGGCTGAAGCTTACAGGCACGAGCCACCGTGCCCGGCTTCTTGATCATTTCTGTTTTCTATGACCAACTCTTACTCTATAGTCTTTTCTTGCCTATTCTTTTGCAAAAAAGCCTTTACTAAATAAAGGCTTGAATGAGCTAATACATAGCGAGGCCCTGAGTTCTGGTGTGGTGGTCTTGCAACACTAGCATGTATTAGAATTTCTAGGTGAACTTGTTAAAGCATAGAAGGTGGGTACCACCCTAAGAGTATTTGATTAATACATCTGAGATAGGGCTAATTTGCATTTCTAACAAACTTCCACTAATGTGCATGCTGCTGGTCTTTGGATCACAATTTAAGAACCATGAATTTAGTGGAATTACCTTTGAGGGTAAAAAAAATAGGAGTGCTGAGGTCTAAGTATCTACCCTATAATCAGTAAACATGCCATTTAACTAGTTTCTGATGTATTCAATGGAGATTTGGACCTGACCTTATAGTTACACAGTTATGAGGATAAAATAGGATTAATAGGGTAAACTTTGAAAATATGAGTACCTTATTAGTACAATAGTTTTTCATTATTTTATATTCAACATACCTTTTAGTTTTTCCATCTATTAAGCCATCTTTACTTTTTATTCAAAATTTACTTCAGGCTCACCCACCTTGATTAAGTAGGGCCCTAGGACACCAAATCTCCATAATGAGATTGAAAACACCTCATCCTTTCTCCTAAGCTCCAAAAAACTTAATCTTTGTTGATTAATTTTTCTATCCTCACATTTGAAAATTACAAATGGAAAAGAAAGGTGTGCTTTTCAACTTGTTCTCTGTGATTGTAAGCTCATCAGAGGTTAGAGATTGCATATTCAGTATGAATGCCCTCCATTGTGGCTGCTTGAATATTAAATTGGCGAATATTTCTTGTGAATAGGTTTTTCAGCAAAAGACTATTACATCATACAATAGATTGACTGAACTTCATGAATAATGTCCATACAAATGAAGTTCATGTTTGTTAAACATTTATCTTCTAAGCCTGTGTTGTTGTTATAGTTTTCTTGCCTCTGTTGACTCTTCTAAAGAATTTATTTTAAGGCCACTTTAAGGTTTTGACAGCATTTTTGTTATGATAAAGTGTACATCTGTTCTGATGAATTTTGAATTCTTGGGAGGAATGGGGTTCTGGTCTCTATTTGAAATGTTAATCTATAGCTACTTCTCACTGGCCACTAGGTGGACCCAAAGAAAAGAATTTCTATAAAATATCTATTGAACCATCCCTGGATCATGCAAGATTACAATTGTCCTGTTGAGTGGCAAAGCAAGAATCCTGTAAGTAAAATGAAATACAGTATAATTTTTTTCTTTTAATGTGATCTTTGTGTGGATTCAGGACTTAAAGTGATGTGTTTAACAAATTATATCACAGGACATATGTTTTATAGACTTAATCATTAGATTAGTGTCTGGGAGACTTGTAGCCTTATTATGTATTTGCTAGGACAGTGGAATCAACAGGGACTATTAAAAGAAAAGAAAGAAAAAGGCTGTAACTCATGACTCATCCCAGAATAATTAAAGCTTATTTTTAAAAGTTCCCAGGTGTTTCTCATGTGTAGTCAGGATTGTGAGCAGTGCTCTGGGAATCATGGGTAAGTTACTTAATATTGCCAAGTTTATTTATTAATCAGTAAAAAGAGGGTTGTGATTTCTATTTCCTAGAGTCGCAATGAAGTAATGGAGGTGCTCAAATTTTTGTCTGAAGATCCCATTACGCTCTTACTATTTACTGATTCATTTAAAAATAATAGTCAACCACTACATTTTATCACAAGTAAATATTTTTGTAAAAAACAACTTTTGAAAAATAAACTGAGTGACAATAGTAACATTTGTTTTACATTTTTTGCAAATTTCTCTAAAGTCTAGTTGAGCAGAAGACACTTAGATCTCATCTGTTTGTTTTCATTCTGTTTTGTTATGTTGTCTTTTTATTTTGATTGAAGCGTATGAATAAAGAATACACCCTCCTGCAGTTGTATAGCAGGAAAGTGGGTAATTTTAGTAACTTATCATGTAATTGGGGATATTCTCTGAAAAACCTTTAAAATTTGACAAGTGGTAATTTCTTAAAGTAATTTCTTAGTTGCATATGGAATCTGAAACCACATTCGTAAACTTTTTGTACTATATTACACTCAGCTCCATTAGTCTGCCCATTAAATCTTTTCCCTATATAAGCTTATTCATTAGTCATCTGGAAAATATTGACTCACACAATTATGCAGCTCTTCTAAGTCTTCGCACTGTTCATTTTACAATACTTTAAAAACCATCTTTCTTAAAATCAGTTGACCTCATAAGAAAAGTCTTTAAGAATTGGAAAGCTGTCATACTCATGGTGGCAGATACAAATTTTCCAACATTTCGTTTTTTGCCTGAAAGCCCAAATTATATCACAGGCAACAAATACTGTCAGTTGAAGTGACAATTTCACTTGTTTATTTTTGAGAAAATGCCTGCCAGATATCCAAGTCTAGATAACAATAGTTTGTCAGTGTTCTTTCAAGTAAAACTGGTGTTCTACGAAGAGATGGCTGAATCAGTTCCCAGCTCAGTCACACAGGTGCTTTCCCTGTAGACAACCATCAGGCTTTGGTGTGCAGAGGTGTTTTGTGTGTACTCCACATTTTATCACAGAGCATATTAAAGATGTGTATAGTCAATGACCAAAATTTAATAAAATTAATGCTTTTTACTGCTTCATCAAATCAATTTCAATTTCTTAATTAAAACTGATCTAAAATTTTTTTGAACTGGAAATGCATGACAAAGAATATAGTGTTTTAGTACAGTTTGGTGCCTCTGCATTGATCTGTACTATGGCATCAGCAGTTTTACTTACCATTGCTTTTACACTAACTGCAAATGTCAACACTGAAAAATGAAAAACAGTAGTATTCTAAAATGTTTTGACCTTGGAGAATCCTTCAGGGTCTGTAGACCATACCTTGAGGACGAGTCTCAAAAATATACGAAAGAAATTAACAAAATGCTGTGCTACTTTAAGCTCTGGTTTGAATAATTATTTCTACATTAATGTTGCAACTTGAACTTAGTAAAAAATGTTCACTTTTTTTACACAGTTAACTAATGTGTATATTATTAGTTTACAAAGTTAAAAAACTAAAGTGGAAAAATCACTCCAAAGCTTAATGACATTATACAAAAATGATTTGCATTTCTGTCATGCAGCCATCCCTTTTTATTGAATTATTTTTCAAACATTGTTGTAGTCCCTGTAGTTCTCCCACTATCATTTCAGCCATGAAGAATCACCATATATTCCCTGTGTTCAGCATATGAAGGGTATACTATGAAGTTTATAACCTTCATAGTGTAAAGGTTATCTATATGCCACAATTCTTATCCCTAATTAACTAAATAATGAATTTACCAATAAGAGTGGTATTATATCTTTGCAGATTTCTCTAAAGCTTGGCTTAATAAAAGACCATGGATCCCATCTGCTTTTGCATTGTCTGTTTTGATATTTTATATTGATTGAAACATCTGAAGAGAATATAGCCTTACACAGATGTTCAGTAGAAAAGTATTTTAATAGTTTTTTTTTTCAGATTAGGGATATTTTCTGATAACCCACCAAAACTACGGCAATGGAGTGGTGTGTTGACCAACAGAATAACTCGGAATTGTGTCTCAAATATGCCATGATGTAGTTGATTCAGCTGGGAAATATTTACTTCCTGGTATAATCGCACCAATGCTAGAAATACTCTTCCTAGGGGACAGTTGGTCTTGGGAAAAACAGGTCTGGTTTATTTTTAGTCCCTTCTTAGTAGTCTGCCCTGCAGTTAATGCCATGTAACCTGAACTGAAATCCATACCGGTTCTGCTGTGACTGCTGATTTCTCAGGTTTCTCTTACATATGCCTTTTATGACATCTTTAATGTCTTGAACAAATGCAACTTAGGGCTGCCACTTAATTCTAAGATTATGAATGCCAATTCAATGCAGAACATCAGCGTATGCTGTGGTGTGTGAGCAGTGCCATAGCAAGATAGGAAAGCTGTGATGTGCCTCTTGTGAGGTGGTAATTATTGGGTGGTGTCAATGCCTGTGTTCAGCCATTGGGGGTCATCATTTCTCCATGTGTGGGAGGGCTTTACATAACTTCTCAGCCATGATCCTAATAGGATAGGATAGGATGCACCACTGTTTGCAATAGAACATATGCCAAAATGAAGACAGTCTCTCAGTTCAATAACACAAAAATTATTTAAAATTTAAATTGGGCTACAGTATAAAGTGAAATATGTAGCTTTGAGTACTCCCCAAAAAGTGCATAATTTTGGTTATGTCTTAGTATAATAATTGCTAATATTATTGAATACTTGATGTAGTAGTATACTAATGTAGTAAGGGCTATTTATTTATTTTGGGGGGCTTTCTGTATTTTGTGCTATAACATAATGTGGATAAAGCCCTTAGGATAGTAAGAGTCAGGCACTGGTCTATAGATTTTATGTTTTTTAACACTTAACTCATTTAGCCCTCACACCAATTCCCTGAAGTAGGTATTATTGTCCCCATTTTGCAGCTGAAGCAGCTGACACAGAATCATGTAATAATTCTCCAAAGCTCAAACAATAGTAACTATACAACCAGGTTTTAAACCCAGCAGAAGAGCTGCAGAATGTAATGGATCTGATAGGCCAACTAATTGAAACTCAGGGCTTGTAGTCTGATTAGCTGCTGATGAGCACTGGCTATCTGGTCTCTGTTGGAGTAGCTCCTGGGGCTACCAAAGAGAGGTGGTACTGTGCTGTGGTAGAAAAAAACACCCTGGGTTATGAATGAAAAATGCCAGTCTTGGGCACATGGCACAAATCTTTCTGAGTCATCACTTTCTCAACTGCTATGGGTATTCTAATGCCAGTCTTATGTTTGGGCTTTGTTTTGGAATTTATATCATTCATCTGTCTTGTCTGCCTTACAGAGACAGATGAAGGGGGAATTAAATATACAAGGGACTATAAGGGCTTGTTGTTGCTTTTTGGAGTATTTGCTTTCCCCCCTCAGGTTTGTGTTTCCTCAAGAGTGAACTATAAAAAGTAATTCAGATTTACTAGGATATTTAAGATATAGATGCTATTCTATAACTCTATGCATGATCTCCTGCTCTCATTTTCACATACAGCTCTAGTACCCAAGTATTGTATCAAATAGAAGTTATATTCAGTTCTATTTTCTGCCCTACTGAACAGGAAATGTAGTAGGCACGGATAATCCAAAATAATTGGCTAGCTTTTGGTATGCATTTTTGTACTTAATTTAACTTGCATATGTGTGGCTAAGAATTCAGAGTACTTAAAGTATTGAGCCTCTTTGGAAAACCTAGCTTGAGATAAGCCATGCTTTTTCAGGCTTGTCTATGCCACTCTTCATTGTTTCCAGTTCAGGAGCCTAGTGAAGAAGATGGCACCCCTTCTTTTCCCACACACATCTTATAATAAAGGTACACACCAGGAAGCTTTGGGGAGAGAGAATTATTTTTCCTTTCTTTTTCCTTTTCTTTTGGAGATTAACTTGACATCATGGCAGGAACACGGATACCTTCCATTCTCTTTTGAATTAGTGATGACATTAACAAGAAGATGCCTAATTAGCTATAAAGTGTCTGGATTTCTGAGAGGGGAATCTACAGTCCAGGAACTGCTGAGATCAACATAGTGAAAACTCACCCTTTCACAGTCCTGTTAGTATAAACCTTTGTGATCTCCACATTCTGCTGACCTATGGTGCTATGCTCTTACCAGCCAGTTCATGTGGGTCATTGTCTCTGCTGTTTCTCTATTTTCATTTTGGCAGAATGACCATCTCTTGAGTCCCTTGTTACAAGTGTGATGAGCAGAACAAAATGAAGTTTGTATAGAGGCTGTCTCACTTCTTATTCTGATTTTGCTTTGCTAGTAACTTCAGAATGATAGCTGAGTAGCATCTGTGTCACCTCTGTAAAGTCTCCTTGGACTGCACTGAACCCAAATAACCTGAGGTCCATGTGCTGCAGTCTGAGTCCCTCTTGTATCAATCTGTTGCACAGTCCCTGATTTTAGATACCTCGATTTTATTTTATTTATTTATTTTTAGACTAGGTCTCGCTATTTTTGCCCATGGAACCGCAGGCTCTCGTTGTCTGGGGTACCACAGACTCAAGCAATCCTTAGCCTCGGCTTCCCAGGTAGCTGGGATTACAGGTGTGTGCCACCATGCCCAACTATTTTTTTTTGGAATAGTTGGGTCTCACTACGGGCCCCAGGTGGGACTCGAACTGCAATCCCTAGCCCCGGCCGCATTATAGCCTGAAGCTTACAGGCACGAGCCACTGTGCTTGGCTTGATACCTCGATTTTAGATACCCTTCAGTGGTGGGCATGGTATTGTTCTGCTTTGTGCTAGGCAAATACCTCCCCTGGTGTTATGTTTGGTTTTGAACAGCTCATCTTGAGGGTTGGTGACAATCTCAGCTTTGTTATCTAAAGAAGACCACAATGGTAAGGGAAATTAATTAGTAAAGATGGTCAAAGAAAAAAAGGTGAGAGTAAAGCTTGTCTATAGTAGGAATATTTAATATTTACATTTCTTCAAAGTGGGAGTAGAATTATGACTGTTAGCAAAAACTTTTTTTTTTTTTTTTTTTTTTTAGGCCAGCCTCTATTTAGATGTGCTAGTCATTCCACAAAGGCTATGTTTATTATTGGGCAAGTGCCATCTCCATTTTATTTTTATTTTTGTTTTTTTTTTTTAGAGGCTAGGTCTTGCTATGTTACTTGGGGTTGTGTTGAATCCGTGGACTCAAGTGACCCCTGCCTCAGCCTCCCAAGTAGCTGGGATAACAGGCATGCGCCACTGTGGCCAGCTGTTTTTTTGAGACTAGGTCTCACTATGTGCCCAGGGTTGTCTTGAACCTGTGGACTCAAGTGATCCCTAGCTTCAGCCTCCCAAGTAGCTGGGAAAACTGAGGCTACAAGTAGTAACATGTTCAGGGTCACATGATTACTAGCAAGTCACAATTAAAACCAAGGTCTGTCTATTCCAAAGCCTATTATTATTTTTTTTGAGACTGGGTCTTGCTATTTTTGCCGGTGGAACCGCAGGCTCTCGTTGCCCAGGGTACCACAGACTCAAGCAATCCCCAGCCTCAGCTTCCCAGGTAGCTGGGATTACAGGTGCACGCCTCCACACCCAGCTATTTTTTTGGAACTAGGTCTCGCTATGGGCCTCAGGCGGAATTCGAACTGCGATCCCTAGCCCTGGCCGCTTTATAGGTTGAAGCGTACAGGCACGAGCCACTGTGCCCGGCCTATTCCAAAGCGTATTAGCTGTCAGATTCTACTGACTTGCTATAGATATAGAGGTCACAGCCAGCCAGACCCTAGGGGACAAGAATAAGACAAATGCTAGCTATTCTGAGTTCCCTGGACTGGAGGACTTTAAGCAGAAAGTGAAATATTACTTATTGGCACTACTGGGAAGAGAATTCTTACACTGAAAAGATGACTCTAAAATTACTCTATGGTGCTCTTCCATTGTAATCTTCTGAACGCCTGTTCCAGGTTCAAGCCATGACTTTTTTGTTCTTGGTGATCCTTGTTTGTTTCTTAGAACCTGTTTCTGGATACTTTTTTGGTGAGGTCCTTCTTGCGGGGATCAGAATACTGGTATTATTTCTGTTTTCCAAAATGAAGTTTGTATAGAGGCTGTCTCACTTCTTATTCTGATTGTGTTTTGCTAGTAACTTCAGCATGACTAAGCAGCATCTGTGTCACTCTGTAAGGGCTCCATGGACTGTACTATACCCAAACAGACTGAAGACTGTGTGCTGCACCCTGAGTCTCTCTTGTACCAATCTGTACCAATCTGTTGCACAGCCCCTGATTTTAGATGCTCTTCAATGACAATCCAGTGCAGGTCTTGTAGTAGGGAGTGAGTATCTCATCTGCACCAATGAATTTTAATGATTAGGCAAATGATGATAGGGGGTATGACAGGTTAGGAAGGAGCTCATTTTCATGAACAGCTTATTTGTCATCTTCTGATGTCATAAAAAATGTGGAGGATGCTTATTTTTGCCCAAGACTTTGATTCACTTGTATTGTTTTTACATATTGATATTTAAGTTTACAAGGGTTTAAATGCAAATTTAAATATTTCAAAATAATAATTCTGTTTTTCATTAATAAAGCTTAAAATTTTTCTTATAGCTTATTCGCCTTGATGAAGACTGTATAACAGAACTTTCTGTACATCACAGAAACACCAGACAGGCAATGGAGGATTTGATTTCATTGGTAAGAAATACAACTTGAATTTGTTTCATTGCTCTTCATTTTATCTGTACATTAAAAATAGTTTAGCATATTCTTTCAAACCCATGATTTTATTTTATTTTATTTTTAATAGTAAATGTTTTTATTGAATAAGTTTTGTTTACTTATTCAATTTGGGTGTTCCTCCCTGCTCCCCCATCCCATCCCCCTGGTCTCTCCATCTCTTCTTTCACTGCCATTTATTGTTAAATTTTAGTCCTTTGGGTTCTTCCTCTTCTTTCCTGTAGCAATGTCCTTTGGTCTGGTGTGTGGACATCGTTTCCTGGGATACAGTGGCCTGTGCTTAGTTTTCCAAGTGTCTTTTTGCTGCTGGCTACCAGTTCACACATGATTGTGTTCTTTCAGTGCCTCCTCCTCCTTTCTGATTGGCTGCTCCAACCCATCTTCTGTCATATTTTGCTCCTTCTTTGTTTTGTAGTTCTGGTTGCTGGCGTTGGGAGCATTTCTCCCAGCCAAAGTTTGTGCACCAATTTTTTTGATTGAGAGGCCCTGGCAGATGGTTGGTCCAATTCATCATGGGGCCACTGCCCGTCTCTGTGACTTTCCTCACCCCCTAAAGTGGGAGGGTTCTTTGATCATGCTGAAGGCATCTCTGAACGGGAAATTCCATTCCCAACGTTGTAGATCTCAGTGGTTGTATTTCTGAGGTAGTTTGTCTCTATAATCAGTCTTATAGTCCTGTATCGCATGGATCTGACATATTCGTTGTTCCAGAATACTTCCTTGTTTTTCACCTCTGTATTCGTGTACAACTGCCGTTGAATCGCTGATTTAGTTGCTTCTGGTGAGGGTTGACTGGATTGGAGAAGACCAGAAGGAATGACCCCGACTGCCCACTACCCTCTGCCAATCCACTCCCCCCTTTGCAGCCTACGTCTCCGGTGTGTGTGTGTGTGGGGCTCTGTGCCTGGCAGCATGGCTGAACCAGGCGTGTAGGCAGTGTTACTCCCGCCTCCCCTGGCCACCTTGTGGTATAGTGGGCAGAGAGTGCCCCCAGTTGCACTTGTTTTATGTTGCACTTATTTTATGTTGAAGTTTGAGTTCCACTCAACTTGTTTCTGATGTCTGCTGGTTACCCTTTTTAAAAGATGTCATTTACTAAAGAACTGTAGAGAACAAAAAAATGAAACAGAACAAACTAGTACAGAGAATTGGCAGAATTCTCATTTTGATTACTTTAAATTCTCTATCATGAACCAGGATCCTACTGTAGAAATAAGGTAAACACAAAACAGTTTTCTTCTTACCTAGAAGCAATCCTGGGGCATAATGTCACCTTCAAACTTACGAGCCAAATACCATGGAATCGTTTTCATTATTTCTGGTGTTAGATCATTTTAGTTCTTTCAGATGCATAATCTGAGGATCATACAAGTTCCCTCCTCCCCCTAGAAAAAAGAGGTTCTCACAGCTGTCTCCAAGTGTAATCTGAAATGATGGACAGGAACTGCACTCTGCCCTGCTCCTGGTTCGCTCAGGTTCATCACCTATCATTTGTATTGCTTTCTTCTGTCTTTTAACTTGCAAAGATAGACTTAAGCAAATTATTTTAACTAAACAGAGCTTTACTAAGCCACAATTCTTTTTAGTGAGAAGAAAAAAGGAATTCAGGAAGGATGATAGATAGCATTTGTGTTAGATAGTGTGTTCACATCACCTGAAAGTGTAGCTAATATGGTGATTATGGCAAAAAAGTTACAAAGAAGATGCTTTTCAGTCTAGGAAAATAGGATTTAGAAAGTACTTATAAAACTCCCTGACATGGTTAGATAACTTGAAAACTCTTGGCACTGTGCAGGTATTGTTTTATAATGCCTGGGTTGTGCTGTTGTTGATAAATAAGTGGGAATTTGTTTCTAAACCATTGTCTTTATTCCCTTTTTGAAAAGGTGAGTAGCAGACTTGGAAGTTTGTAAAAAGTTTGCATGGAAAGAATAAAAAAAAAAATCTTTAATGTACTTTTTGGAAAGTGGAGAATGATTATAACTTTAGTTCATTTAGTTCCCAAGCACCTTCTGAATGAAACCTTGCCTGTCCTTCCTTTTCTCACAACCTGTCTGGAAAAAGCAACATTCTGGGATCATTTATCATAGTATACTATACTTCTCCCACTAGTTTTATAGGTTCATTACATAACTTTCAAAGCATAAATTGTAATTATGGCTATTTAAAATATCAACTGATTAAACTTATTAATAAAAACAGGTGATAATGGGCCGTCCTGAATTATATACTTTATGAAGCAGTACATAGCATTAAATATTATTCAGCATTATTAAAATTTAACACTTTTGCAGGGCAGAGTCTCAGCCTAAATTTGCAGTTAGTCATAGATTAACTGATATGTTTACATACAATATTTCTTAGATTTAACTAACCATAAGGGAATAAATGGGAAAAACACAAGGATGAAGAGAATAGGAGGTAAAACTAATATCAGTATGGTTTTGGAAATTATGAAATGGATACATGGCAACTGCATAGCATTTTGGAGAAAGCTTAAAGCTAAGTGTCCACAGTGGGAAAAGGCAATTAGCAAGTTGATTAAAACTGTAAGGTTCCAGGAAAGCTCAGAAATCAGAGATCCTAGGAACCTCTGAAGTCAGACAGGTGAGTCAGGTAGGAAACAGAAAGACTGGTCAGAAGTCTGATACGAAGCAGGAAGACCCTAGTTTCCTTTCTTTTCCTTATGTTAATATGGCCAACAGAAGATTGGAGACATTGGGCAAGGGACACCCTGTTCTTGCCACAGCACGGCGGGGGGTGGGGTGGGGAGGTGGGGAGTAATGGAGTGGGGGGTAGGGAGGGTAGTGGGTGATGATGAGGTATTTAGAAATGGATGCTTGTGCCCACTTAGTCCTTATAAATGCTCATGAATCACCACCTCTAAAGTCCCTTCCTTTTTTTTTTTTTGAGACTAGGTCTCGCTATTTTTGCCTTTGGAACCTCAGGCTCTCGTTGCCTGGGGTACCACAGACTCAAGCAATCCCCAGCCTCAGCTTCCCATGTAGCTGGGATTGTAGGCGCGCGCCACCACGCCCAGCTATTTTTTGGAACTAGGTCTCGCTACGGGCCCCAGGCGGGACTCGAACCGCGATCCCTAGCCCTGGCCGCTTCATAGGCTGAAGCTTACAAGCTCGCGTCCCTTCCACAGTCAACTCGGAATACTGGAACAAGGATTTTGTCCTTTTGGCAGTGGGGCGTGGGAGTATATTAGAAGATTCATCTCTAGAGGGAAAAGTTAAGAAGACTTACTATATCATTTGTTGGGAATTCAGGTCCCTATCCATTCACTTTAGAGAAAAGCCCTCATGGTAATGAGCAACCCCATAAGACTTCAGTTAACTGTTAGTTTTTTACTTTTAAACAGAAAGAGACAGCCAAAAATTGCAAGGCATTTGAGGAAAGTCTTTAATATGAAAACCAGGGATCAAAACAAATGACATGGGCCAGAGGGGAAAAGGGGGAAAAAGAAATAAAGATACTCAGAAAGAAACAGATACTGCAGGGAGTGAAAGAAATGGCTAAGAAACAATAATGTTCTTAGCGATAGAAAAGCTATTTCTTTTTTGAAATGGGGCAAGGTGATTAAACAGGAACATTTGAAGAGATCGCTCTTGAAAATTTTAAATATAACCACACAACTGAAAAGCTCAGTAGAAATGTTTGAGAATGAAATTAAAGGGAAATCTTTGAGAAGTAGAAACCTGAAGACAAAGAGATTCACAAATAGAAAAGAAAGGGTAAGAAAGATCCAACATACAGGTAATAGAAATTGTTGGAAGATAAAGCAAAAAAACAAGAGAAGAAACCACAAAAGAAGTAATACAAAAAGAAATATGCCAGAATTGAAGGATATTGAGTTTTTAAGAAAGGGACTTAATGAAGCTTTGGCAAAATGGTTGAAAGTAGATCCATAGAAAGGTCTTTTTGAGTGAAATTTTAGAAAGCTGGGGGAAACGATATGATCCAGAAACCTCCTCAAGACAAAAGCCAGAAGATCATACTCAAAGGGTTTGGCATCAAGTACTCATGTAAAGGCAGAAAGAATTTAGATTTTTCAGCAAACTACATTAAAAGCAAGAAGACCATGGAACAATGACTTTAAAACTAAATGATTACCAACCTAGGATCTATGCTTGACCAAATGAAAATCAAGAGTGAAGTTAGAATGGAGTCACTTCTCAGGCACAAAAGATTTCACAAACCTTACCTCCCATTCACTTACCTTCTGGAGGCTACTGGAGGGTGTTTCACCAAAACAAGAATATAAACCAAGAAAGAGGACTACTTAAGATCCTGCATGGTAGGTAGGTTAGAGTTGAAGGGAATGTCAAGTTTACGGTTGTATTGAAGGCTAAGCAGCCAGAAACCAGTTCAGTGGAGCATGGAATGCAAACACCAGGTGGAATGTCTCCAAAAGGAAGATGGGAAAGGAAATAGGTTAGCTGATATGTGTGAACATGTTGAGAGGCAGTGAAGAGTGTTGGAAAGTTGAATTAGTAACATGAATAACCGCCTTTGTTTTATTTTTAACTTCAGGAAAACGTTATAAAAAGGAAATTGTGAGGATAAAACTATGCTGAACTGGTTGTTAAGACATCAGAATACGTATATACTGGTTGGTAAATAGATACAACGCCAAGAACCCTTCCAATTGCCCTGTTATATCCCTTGGGTTATATCCCTGTGTATCTCCCCTCTGTCCTTTCCCCCCCATCTAGCGATTAAAAGGTTAATTATTGCTTTGGAAGGATGCCAAAGGACCCACTTACCTCTTGGCCTCAATTCTGATTGGTTGGTATCAGGATACCAAGTAGATATTTTAAAGATTACATTTACTTGTGAATACTATTTACATAATTTTAGTAAGGTAGATACTGATTTAACTAAAAATTATGATTAAAATTATAGTAGGAAGATTCAGGGAGGAAATACATGGAGATGGAATGAATTATAGTAGAGCTAAATTCTAATTTTCCATACTGGGAAATCTATATATAATAACTGAAACTGAAAAAAAATTACAACTATATAATTATATATATATTTATCAGTAAATACAAAAGAAATAGCTAAACATGTTTAAAAGTGGAGTCTGTGTTTGGGATGAATAGGGGATTGCTACTTTTCATTATATAACTTGTAAATCTAAAAAAAATTAATTCTGGATGTCTCTTATATTGAGGTAAAAGCTAATTTAAAACAGAACATCGTTTTAAAAACGTAGCGACACCCAGTTCCAAAAAACTATAGCTGGGCGTGGTGGTGTGTGCCTGTAATCCCAGCTACCTGGGAAGCTGCCACTGGGGATTGCTTGAGTCCGTGGTACCATGGGCAACGTGAGCCTACAGTTCCATGGGCAAAAATAGCAAGACCTACTCTCAAAAAAAAAAAAAATTTGATTTTATTTTCTTTCAGTGGCAATATGATCACCTCACAGCTACCTACCTTCTGCTTCTAAACAAGAAGTCTCGGGGAAAACCTGTTCGTTTGAGGCTTCCTTCTTTTTCCTGTGGACAAACCAGTGCTACACCTCTTACAAACTTTAAGGTAAACACCTGGTATTGCTCTTGCCCTGCACCCACCTTGCTCATGAGTGGAAATGGAGCGGTCAAGTTAACTTTATGGGACAATGAGCCAGACACAAGACATTTTATGACTTAACATTTGATGAGCAAATGGGAAATTATGAACTTGAACTCTTAAAACTCTGAATGTTAACGTGATTTTAAAAAATTTTTTCCTCTTCTCTTATTCCTACAAAAGTAATTCCTGATTTTTATAGCCACAGTTAAACTAAGGAAAATAGAATTTATTTACATACTTGCTATCTATAGATAATTAGTTTAAATTTTACTGTCCAGTCTTTATTTAGTGTTTATTTGTATGACTTATGTATATGAAAGTGCTTTTAAAGGACACAGTATTATTAAATTGTATGTAATAATTTAAAAATTATTGGTAATCAGAGCTATAACTAGGATATATTGTATTTTATATAATATATGAACCATTTTAATGAATATTTTGATTTTTTTTTTTTTTTTAGATTAGGTCTCGCTATTTTTGCCTGTAGAACCGCAGGCTCAAGCAATCCCCAGCCTCAGCTTCCCAGGTAGCTGGGATAACAGGCACACACCACCACACCCAGCTATTTTTTTGGAACTAGGTCTGGCTACAGGCCGCAGGCGGGACTTGAATCGCGATCCCTAGCCCTGGCCGCTTCATAGGCTGAAGCTTATAGGCACGAGCCACTGTGCCTGGCCAGGAATATTTTGATTTTATGTTAAGGGCTCAGGTTTTTGTTTTAAGCAGTAGTTATAGTTCTTAAAACTCAAATTCCTTATATGATTTAGTTGTAACCAAATTACTTTTTTTTTTCTAGTCTATCTTCTTTGTTTCACTTTTCCTTTTTCATGAATATTTAGGATGGTGGAGAAACTACATATTTTGAAGCACTCTGTCATTCCTAAGTGCTCATTAATTTCTGTTTTCTATGTGATTTCTTATATTTCCCATGGCTTAAAATTCTGCCTTCCAAATACTTTGCCAGGTGTGGAACTTTGTAATACAATTTCCTCTTAGATTAATTCAAATTGCAATTTAAGTGATTTTAGCATGAGGAAACTACTTGTTATTTTCAGAAAGAGATAATTCTCCCTCTTTATGGAATCCACTATAACTCAAATCATTGTGGATAAGGTGATCTTTTTTTTTCAAAGTCTCAAAACTCTTACACAATGTTAAAATGCCAACCTTTTCATGAACTTTTTTCATTCTCCTCCTTTTCCCCCAGAATTTCTTTAACACTTTATTTAGATGTCTCTTTTTGGCACTTGTCCATCATGCAGGTATAGTGGGTCACATATGCCCCTGCCAGACCCAAGCTGCCTCCCTTTGCACCTCCCTAATCAGTCTTTTGACTAAACTAAGCACTAAGTGTTAATGCTAGCAGCTGTTGTTTTAATGGAATCTCTGAAGTGAGATAATTTATTTCTGGCATGTTTTTCTAGTCTGTTTTTGGAGAGTTTTACTGGGCTGCTTCGGCAGATCTTTTACTTGTGAACTCCATGAATATCCTATCACCCATCCTGTCCACACTGTCAGTCCTTTTAAATTCTCAGACTCAAATAAGTCAAGGGGACACAAATGCATGAACTTTGCCTCTGAGCAAGGTGATTTCATAAAGGTAATAGAGATTCTCTTCTAACCTTAACAGAAGTTAAAGTGAAGTTTAGCACTTTAGCTAAATTTTTAAACTTATGACACCTTAGTTAACAAGTCTGAAATATTTTTATAAACCACTGGATTTTCTTATATCTGGGTTGGCCTGATCAGAAATCATCTGTTCATATGATTCATAAAGTATTAAAGTAGGAAAGGAGATAAGATACTCTTCCATTTAGATGGATAGATAGTAGTTTGTTTGGGCATTCATTTTACTGAATCAATTTTTATAGCAGATAGATTTTCAATGATAAATTAAGTAGAAATGACATTTTGGATACTTTTCAGCTTTGTGTAACTTATTCAGACTTGAAATATTCTCATAGTCTCTTTGTACCTTGAGTCATTCTTTCTCTCCAGGGTGTTGTTTATAAGAAAGCAAGTAATTATGAACTGTTAATCAATAGATGGCACTTTCAAAGAAACTATAATACAGTCTAATCTGAGATCACAAAAGACAAAATCATAATCTAACCTCATTAGCTTCTTGGGCCCCGTGCTAGAATCTTGGGTATAGTGTGGCACTTGCTCTTTAATAGTTGAGAAATGACATCCATACACATAATACCACATCACAGTAGTTAGTGGATGCTAGCTGAAGGCTAGAACTGTGCTAACAGGACTTTAGAGGAAGAGAGTGATCTTATGGGCCATCCAAACCGAACCTGTTAAGTTTAGAAAAATGGGAACGAAGGAGCATAGTGTTCAAGTCAAGATCAGGGAATGAGCAAGAATTAGGACACCTAAATATGCTCCTTGTAGTCTGTTGATAGTAACTGAATTGGTTGATTAAATGAAGAGATCAAGTAGGGAAAAAGTGAGAAAGGGAGGGAGGGAGGGAGGGAGGGAGGGAAGGAAGGAATAAGAGGGGAGGAGGAAGGTAGACTTAGGTGGAACTAGATTGCTGAGAACCTTGAATGCTATGTCAGAGGGATTAGACTTTATACTTTAAATAATGGGAACTATGGATTTGTGAGCATAACATAATAAATCACTGATATGACAATAATTTTAAAAAGTTCATGCAATGGTGTATAGCATTGCCCATTGAGGGGTATGTAGTGTCCATACAGTGCCGTTCATACAACACTGTACTCTTCATGGAGGTTAGAATTAGCTTTAGTATTTTTCTCAGCCTAGCATTCTGTATAACTCATTCTTGTTGATGGTAATTGGCAATCTTGGGGGACTCTTGTTGTCCCTGGTTGAGGGGTAGAAGGATTGATGGCATAAACTCTATTGTCTGTTGGGATAGTTCAGAGCTGGGAAGATTTTCCTTTGAATTAGAACATTGGTAGTGGGACTGGAGGAGAAAGGGTGACGTATAAGAAAATCAAGTAAAATTAGGTTAACTGGATGTTGAGGGAAAGATAAGGAATTAAAATTAAAAATTCTAATTATAGTCCAAAATCTTAGAGTATAGGGCATATCTAGTTTTCCCTTATTTACAGAGAATTGATTTTCCTGTTTCTTGTAGAGATTATTTACAGGGAAGAATGAGGGAAAAATCTAGTGTTTTGTTATCACTGGACCTGTTCTGTAGGGATCCTGTCCTTAAGAGATAAGGTTGATTCACTCCTGCTGGAAATCACATCTTATAACCAAGAAACCTGGATTTGAAAGCTGTTCCCTTCTCTCCCAGCTTCTACTTTTTAAAATTTTTTTTATTTTTTAGATTTACAAGGCTTTTTACCTATAGATTTACAAAGGGGGTATTTGGTATGGTAGTGATTATTTGATACTGTTAAGTTGTACTTCACATAACTTAAGAATGTTCCAAAATGTTTCAGAGTCAGAGTTCTCTTATCTAGTAGTTTGAATTACAAAATTTTGACTTCCTGTTTTCTCTACTGGATAATGAGCTCCTTTAATAAAATATTTCTCATTTTTTCTCCTTTCAGGGCTTTGCCCTGTGCTTGGAATATACTGTTTTAATATTTTAATATGGTGGGATTGTCTCTGAGTGCTTTTATTTTTTAATAGTCAAAGAATCTGAGTCTAGAAGATATGACCACAAGTGATGAAAATTATGTGAATGAACTAGTAGACTATGAATGGTGTGAAGACAGTTCATCAACAAGTGTGACTACTCCCCAGACACCACAGGTTGGTTCTTTTTTATTATTATTTAAAGCAGAATATATCATCTCAATTATACAAGAATATGGACTCTAATATGAGATCTTATATATACTTAGAGATTTAGTGAATTTTTAATTTTTATTTTTAACTTATTTTTTAGTTTTCATATTGCTTATATAGCTTGTGTTTGTAGGCATGGTCCTTCCCCATCCTTCCTCTTTCCCTGGTCCCCACTGTGGTCACTGTAGCTCTTTTCTCATTGTCAGTTGTTGGTTGATGATTGGCCCATTGATCTCTTTGTGTTCTTTCTGAAGCACTTTCCTCCTGGGTAAAGTCCTGCATTCCTGGGCAACTGCAACTCGGGCTGATCAGTTCTCCATAAACTGATCTTGAGTATGTCGGCAAACCTCCTGTAGGTCTGGTGTGTGGAGTAGCTCTTCCCATTTCTTACCTGACACTTTGTAGCTTTGTTCCCCCATTGAGTCGGGGGAGCTCCTTGCTCATGTTGAAAGTGTCTCTGAATGGGGAGGTTAGTTCCGGCACCAGAAATGTTGTTGGTGTTTTTAGTGATATGTCTTTACTCTCATCCACAAACGTCTTATGTCTTGGAGTTCCAACCATGCTTTTTGAGCAGGTGATGGGTGTGTTTGGAACCTTTATTTCTCTGTCTCTTTCAGTATGTCTGTATCTGGATTGTTGTTTTTCTCATTCAAGCTGAGGTAGGAATGAGTCAGAGGGGGACCCCCTGAGCCCGTGCACTGGCAGTTTTCCAGCCCACATCTTCACAACCTGTAGGAGGTAGAGGTAGAGCCCTGGGCCTCATGGAGGTAGTTAGGTTGCCCTAGCTTCCCCTGGAGAGGAGCATCTTACCTACTCCCCCTGTGGCCTTTATTTGAGAGAGGCACCCTTCTCAAGACCTCCCCTTAAGGCTACAGAACTGGAGGGGGTGGAGCCCCGGGTGGCCTGGAGGTAGCTAAGTTGCCCTAGCTTCCCCCAGAGAGGAGCAGTTTACCTGCTCCATCTGCGCCCTCTGTTTTAGCTAGTGAATTCTTAAGCTGGTGAAAACACTAGTGAGAGATTGTTGGGATATGAATGAAATGGAAGCAAACTATTTCCAAGTTGAAAAAAATCAAAATTTTATTTTGGAAAACATTATTGCTCCCTCTCTTTTTAAAAATGAGGTGTAATATCCTCCTTCCCTTTTGATAATCTTTTCATCTTACCTGGAATCTGTGGAACTTATTGGATGTATTATTAACATTCTTCCTCCAGTTCTCTGAGGGATCCACACAGAGTGTGTGCTTTCCTCAGCAGTTTCTGCTCAGGGACACTCACTGGAGACTCAGAGTCCAAAGTGCTTATTGAGGACTGGTTACACAGATGCTCTTAACTGATGTAAGTAGTCAGTCAGAAATTCTAGCCATCCACATGGAAAACAAATGTTATCCATACATCACACTGTGCAGTCTGAATAACCTGGTGTCCCAGTGTTACAAGCAAAATAGTATAGGGGACTTTTTAAAAGCTGAGTTCCCAGACCCAGCCAGAATCTGCTACCTGTGTCAAGGGTGCTACAGAGTTTAGGACTGAGAAGAGTATCTGCACCCTTAACTGAAAATACAAACTTTTCCCGCAAAGTGGTTGTACTGATTCTGTTTCAGCCAACAATATATGAGTGTTCTCATATATTACCATCATTAGCAATACTTGCTATTATTTTTAGCTATTTAATGTTTTCTGACCTGGTGAGTATAAAGTGATTATCTCATGTGACTTTAGTTTGTACTTTTCTGACTACTTATGCTTCTTTTCATATATTACTTGGTCATTATTTTTTCCTAATTTATGAAATAATTTTTCGTGTCCTTTGCTTATTTTTTTGTTAAATTGTTTCCTTTTTATTGTGATATCAAAAGAAGCGCTTCATTTAATTTTAATTCTGATCCTTTGTGGGTTATGTAGTGCAATTTTGTTGCCTGAGTTTATCACTTATCTGTTTAATGCAAAAGTCATTTTAATGAGTAACAGTTGTCAGTATTTTTCCTTATGGTTTGTAATTTTTGTAAACTTTTAAAGAAATTCTTATCTAAACATCGTAAATGCAGCCCATATGTATTTTGTGTAATGTTCTAAAGGTTTTCCTTTCATGATTATTCATGATTATTAATCCTCCTGTAGGATATAACATAGGGGACCAGTTTTTCTCTCATATAATCAGTTTTGCTAGCAGTGAACTTTTTGTGAAAAGTTCATTCTGTTCCCACAGATCTACAATGGGACTGCTGTCATATATAAAGTTGTAATATGAATGTATCTGTTTCTGTGCTATAATTTTTTTTTAACATCAAATAATTTACTTAAGTATAAATTTCACATCTTTGTAATTCCTGGGATTCACCCCCCCAACCCTCCCTTATCATTCCCTCTCTGTCCCACCTCCCCACCTGGAGTTGTGTACTTCAATTTGGTTGTTAGCTTTTATTGTTGTTGTTGTTGTTTTTGACTTTTCTTCATAGCTTTTTATCTTTCCCAAGTCCCATATAATAGTGAAACCATTTGGTGTCTGTCTTTATCTTTTTGACTTGTTTCTGCTAATATGATTTCTTCTAGGTGTGTTCATGTTATCATAAATTCATCTAATTTGTCATTTTTAATTGATGAGTAATATTCCACTGTATATATATACCACATCTTTTTCATCCATTCATCTGTTTTGGGACATTTGGGTTGTTTCCTTGTCCTTGCAATTATAAATAGTGCTGCAATAAACATGCAGGCGCAGGTGTCCCTTTGTACCCATACTGAGGTCTCCTTTGGGTAGATTCCCAGAAGAGTGATTGCTGGGTCAAATGGTAGTTCCATTTTCATTAGTTTGAGGGTCCTCCACACCGCTTTCCATAGTGGCTGGACCAGTTTACATTCCCACCAGCTGTGTAAGAGCGTTCCTTTCTCTCCACATCCACACCAGCACTTGTTGTTGCCTGTTTTTTTAATGTAGGCCATTCTCACTGGTGTAAGGTGGTATCTCATTGTGGTTTTGATTTGCATTTCCCTTATTACTAGTGACATTGAACAATGTGAACAATTTTTCATGTGCCTGTTGGCCGTTTGTATTTTCTCTTTGGAGAAGTGTCTTTTTAGTTCTTCTCATTTTTTGATTGGGTTTCTTGTTTTGTTTTTGTTTAATTTTGTAAGTTCCTTGTGAATCTTCGTTATTAAACCCTTATCACTCTTGTGGAGGGCAAAAATTTTTTCCCATTCTGATGGGCTTCTTTTAGTTTTTTCTGTTGTCTCTTTTGCTGTACAAAAGCTTTTTAGTTTGATGTAGTCCCATCTGTTTATGTTTTCCTTCATTTTTTTGCCATCTGTAGATGTTTCTAGAAAGGGATTTCTGGATTGTAATTCATGGAGGGTTTTGCCCAGGTTTTCTTCTATGTATGTTATGGTTTCGGGTCTGACATTTAAATCTTTTATCCATTTTGAGTTGGTTTTTGTGCATGGTTAAAGGATGTTGTCTTGGTCCATTTTTTTGCAGATTTTAGTCCAATTTTCCCAGCACCATTTATTGAAGAGACTATCTTTGTTCCAATGTAAGTTTTCCCCTCCTTTGTCGAATATTAGTTGACTATACATGTGTGGTTTTATTTCCAGGCACTCAATTCTGTTCCATTGGTCTGCTTGTCTGTTGTTGTGCCAGTACTATGCTGTTTTAATTATTATGGCTTAGTAGTATAACTTCAAGTCTGGAATAGTTAGGCCTCCATTCTCTCTTTTTTTGGCTAGGAGGCTTTTTGATATTCGAGGTCTTTTGTTATTCCATATGAACTTCTGTAATTGTTTTTCTATCTCTTTAAAGAATGTCATTGGAATTTTTATAGGGATTGCATTGAATCTGTAGATTGCTTTGGGAAGGATGGTCATTTTGATGATGTTAATTCTTCTAATCCATGAGCAGGGGATGTCTTTCCATTTCCTTATGTCTCCCTCTATCTCTTTTAGCAGTGTTTTTAAAGTTTTCTTTGTATAGTTCTTTCACGTGTTTTGTTAGGCTTATTCCCAGGTATTTAATTGTTTTGGGTGCGTTGGTAAATGGGATGACTTTTTTAATTTCTTCTTCTTCTTCTTCTTGGCTTTTTGCCAAGAAAGTCAGTATAGAAAGGCTATTGACTTCTGTGTGTTGATTTTGTAACCGGCTACCTTACTGAACTGTTTTATCGTTTTAAGAAGTTTTTCTGTAGATTTTTTGGGGTTCTCTACATAAAGAATCATATCATCTGCATATAATGATAGCTTCAGTTCCTCTTTTCCTATTTGTATTCCTTTTATGTCTTTCTCTTGCCTTATTGCCCTGGCTAGAACTTCCGGTACAATATTAAAAAAATAGTGGAGAGAGTGGACATCCTTGCCTGGTTCCAGACCTTAATTGGAATGGTTTTAGTTTTTCTCCATTTAAGATGATGTTTGCTGTAGGTTTGTCATAGATGGCTTTTATTATGTTGAGGTATGTTCCTTTGATCCCCAATTTTTCAAGGGTTTTTATCATAAATGGGTGCTGAATTTTTTCCGAATGCTTTCTCTGCATCTATTGATATGATTATGTGGTTTTTGTTTTTCTTCTTGTTGATGTGGTGGATTATGTTAATTTTTTTCCGGATGTTGAACCATCCTTGTGCCCCTGGGATAAATCCCACTTGGTCCTGGTGAGAATTGGTTTTTAGGCATCGTTGGATTCTATTTGCTAGGATTTTGTTTAAAATTTTTGCATCCGTGTTCATTAGGGAAATTGGTCTATAGTTTTCTTTCTTGGTGCTGTCCTTATTTGGTTTTGGTATGAGTATAATGTTTGCTTCATAGAATGTGTTTGGGAGCTTTCCTTCATTCTCAATTTTTTGGAAGAGTTTTAGTAGAGTAAGTGTTATTTCCTCCTTAAATGTCATGTAGAATTCATTTGTAAAGCCATCTGGTCCTGGGTTCTTGTTTTTAGGGAGGGTTTTTATGACTGCTTCAATTTCATTGCTTGTGATTGGATTATTTAGGTTTTCTATTTCTTCTTTTTTCAAATTTGGGTGGTTGTATTTTTCCAAGAATCTGTCCATCTCATCCAAGTTGTTGTATTTGTTTCCATATAGGTGTTCATAGTAGTCTCTGATTATCCTGTGGATTTCTTTTGTGTCTGTTGTAATTTCTCTTTTTTCATTTGTGATTCTGTTTATTTGAGTGTTCTCTTCTTTGTGAGCTTTGCAAGAGGTTTATCAATTTTATTTATTTTTTTCAAAGAACCAGCTCTTCGTTTTGTTGATCTTCTGGATAGTCTTTTTGGTTTCCAGGTTATTTATTTCTTCTTTGATTTTTATTATTTCTTGTCTTCTGCTGGGTTTTGGCTTTTCCTGTTGTTCTTTTTCTAGTTTTTCGAGTTGGGAGATGAGTTTTTTTTCTTTGTATAGCTTCTTGGTTTTTGATATAGGCCTGTATTGCTATCAACCTTCCTCTTAAATATGCTTTTGCTGAGTCCCAGACATTTTGAGAAGTTGTGTCTTCTTTTTCATTCATTTCAAAGTAGGTTTTAATCATTGACTAAATTTTAATTTTTGGATACAGACCATGTCAATCAAAGTATGGGAAGCAATTCTTAGGGATTTATTTGTGGTTATTCTCAATATTGTCTAGCATATGGATATGTTTGATTAAACACTTGGCCTGAAACATGTTAAAAATTAACTGTCAATTAAAACAGACTAAATGATCGACATGTACTAAAGAGAACTGAATATATACATTTAAAATTTTCTGGTATTGCCAATAATATCCTTTTGATAGTATTTAATTTTAATAAAGATAGTACAAGGTAATTTGCAAATAATTAAGCATGTTGTAAAGAAATTGACTTTTCTTCAGTGTGCTTTATTCAATAACTTTTTTTTTCCAGTTTGCCAAGCATTGGACAGAATCAAATGGTCTGGAATCTAAATCATTAACTCCAGTATTATGCAAAGCATCTGCCAATAAATTAAAGAACAAAGAGAATGTATATACTCCTAAGTCTGCTGTAAAGAATGAAGAGTGCTTTGTATTTCCTGAGCCAAAGACTCCAGTTAACAGGAATCAACATAAAAGAGAAGTACTCACTACACCAAATCATTCCATTACACCCTCAAAAGGTATTTGCTTTTGGGTTAAGAAATGGTAAAATACTGAGCTTGGCCTAATGGGCATGCGCCTGCAGCTGGCAAGCTGGCAGGTAAGAGGGCTTTGAGGGCTGGTCAGAGAGACCCCGGCTGGCCCTGGGTGTGGGACAGCCACAGGCCCTGGGAGGCCCTTATGGGAGCCGCCATTGTACTGGCACGTGGGCAAGAAAAGACCCACTCAGGGTCAGGGAAACCGGGGGTCCGGGGGGAAGGTCTTGCCAGTTCACTCTCACTCCACTTAGTCCTCAGGAGGAATAAGAAAAACAAACATTGCAAACAGCAACATAGAACGCATGAGGGACCAGATAAGGATCCTGCCAATGCAGCTGGGCAGAATGCAGGAGGACTATCATAGAACATGATGGACTGGAGAAACAACTATGATGAAGACCTATCACAAAAGTGTGCCTACAAACATGTCAGGAATGGATGAACCAAGATCCCATTTCGGGATATGCCACCCAAGAAAACAAGGAGCTGCTCCCCACACCCTGGGAGAGGAAGCTCACAGAGTTGGGGAATTGGCTTCATAACAAATCTGCAAAGGGAGAAAGTGGAGACCGTCCACAAATGCTGTTGGTGGATACCTGCACTCTCTGAGAAACCTCACTACAGAAAAGGATTCAGAGCAAGACCCCCCAAGCTGGAAGGCAGAGCTGCAGGATGAAGAAGCAAAGGACATACCGGGCAGCCAGCAATGAGAAGACATTGTTAAACCTCAAATGAGCACGGACAGGCTGCCCAACGCAAAGCTAAGACTACAACCCTTCACTCACAGAACGCTGTGTACCAGGAACACAGTCCCTCACCTGTCAAATAGATGCAACCACAGAAAAGGAAGAGAGACCTATGGACTGAACATAAATCATCAAACAACGAGAGAGGATTCTGAGTGAACAGACAGACCATAGGGGTGGGGGTGGGGGGGGGCGAGAATGCATCCCAGCAACCATTTATCTGTGGAAGAAATGTGAAAAAAGAAAATCTCAAACGTCCAACAGGTCAGAATTGACTAACAGTTGCTCTCAGGAATTTTTAGAAGTAACACTTTTCTTTTTATCATGTTATTTCTTTTAGTTAAAATGAAAGCATATTATTTTCTTAAAGGAGACTATTTTTTCTTTTTCACATTCATAAAGGTGAATCATAGTCTTGTAGAATATGAAAGACAAGCTAGAGCTCATTTACTCCACCTGCCTTTTTCACACCTGACGAATCTGAGAGGTTCCTCAGATGAATGATTTACACAAGATCATACATCTAGGTTTAGACTTTGCTTGCCTCATTATCCCTGCTTATGACGATGAAATCTGAAAACTCCGTTGAATCCTTTTTATTCATCTAGATCTCTAGTTCTGCTGTTGGATTCTGCTTTGCTCTGTTGTCTTTACTCCTTGAACTTTAGCAGCCTGGATCAATCTCTATATGCTGTCTGTGTGTCCAGATATCACAACTCACATTTCCCTTGGTTTTTGTTTAGCTTAATTATCAATTATTTAAACTGTTTACTTTATGACACCTCAGTGTCTTGTTTTCTGGACTTACCTGAACACAGTTTATTTTTTAGAGTGCCTCTTAAAATATTGTACATTGAACTAAACCCACTTTTCTACTGTGTCTCACCCAGATAAAATAGTGCCATGAGAATAGAAACCTTTTCTGCTATGTTTTTTTGCTGCATGGCATAGTACACAACAGGGGCCATCTATGTTGTCTGGCACATAGTAGGTGCCCAATGATTGTTTATAGTGAGAGCCATACCTGTTGAATGAAGGGTAATTAAATTAGAAAAAGTCTAAGGGAATTTTATTTACCATGATCTAGACTATATCACTTTAAAATGACACCTGTACCTAACTGTGCGAATATGACTTACTCTTGTGTTGTATAACTAATGAACCCGAACTTTGAAATAGTGCTATAAATCACTGCTAACCAACCTACACCCTAACATTGTTCTTTTGGTTTGCTAACAGGACTGATAACTGGTTTGAGGGGTCTGCTTCTTGTACCTCAAGATATCATGAAAAAGTTTGTCAAGATACTTGCTGGAAGTCCTGTTGTGTTAATGGCATCCTTAAAATATGTATCAGTTCACATACTTTCCCCAAAGTTGTGAGGCTAGTTTGGTGTCACCACGCCATGTGTTGGTATGTTGGTTGCCTGTAGTTGTTATGAGGGTTCAGCAAGATAACATCGCCACATAGTAGAACCTCAGTAGTTGCTGCTCTTGCATCTTTTCCCAATATTTCTTCTCATAGAACAAGAACATTCCCTGGACTGTAGTTCACCTACACATATTCAGGGAATTTAATTTTTTTTTAGTATTACTGATATTTTTACCTTTTATGTAATTTGGAGGTTTTGAAATATGAATAATTAGGAATCTATAATCTTAAAGTGTCATCATTGTACATGTCTCATTCCTGTAAGAAAAGATATTGGTCAAAAGCTGTTACTGGGACCCCTTCTAGGACGCTGCGCCTGGAAGGGAGGCTCGGTCAGGTAGCGTCCTCTCATCCAGAGAGCACAGAGATGTGCAGGCCAGCTGCACACTGCCGGGGGTAGCCAGGTCAGCCCAGAGGCCTTCATGCGGCCCAGGGCTCCCACACTTCTACCAGTAGGGAGCAAAGGTGGAGAAGACTCTGGGGTAAAGCCCCCCCCCCCCCATCTGGAGATCCCAGGAGGGGAGATGGATGGGGTTGTAGCCCCATCCACCAGCGAGTGCTTGTTGCATGGGAGAGCCATCTGCAGCCCAGATCAGCTGAGGCATTTGCCCCCAGGCCCCAGCCGAAGGAGGGGATTGGGATGGCACATGCATGGACATCTGGGCCCCGCCCCCACACAGGGTGGTACCTGCAGGCGAGCAGAGGTTGGGAGTGTGGCAGGCGGGGTGTGTCCCCTCCATTTCATCACTCTCCAGCTAATCTTCAGGAGGAGCAAGAACACAAACCCCATCATAAAACGGGTGAGGGACCAGGTAAAAAATCCAGCCCACAAGCCTGAGCTGGACACAGCAGATGAACAATCAAAAGAACCAATCCAAGTGAGACAGGAGAAACATCTATAGAAACAAGATATCATGAAGCACTCCTATGTGCTCGCCAGGTCTGGAACACCTAAGACCTCATTTCAGAGATGCTTTCTGGGAGACCAAGGCACACCCTCCCCACTTTACAGGAGAGGAAAGGAAAACCAAAGACTGGAGGCATTGACCTCACAGCAAAGCTGCCAACTGAGGCAGAGGAGATCATCTACAATGGCCAATCACAATTGCCTGTATCCACAGAGAAACTTCTTCACTGGCAATGGCATGGGGGTGAGACCCCCTAAATCTGAGGCCAGAACCATAAGGTAAAGGAGCAAAACAACAGAGATAGGGTTGGAGAAGACAGCCTCCAATGAGAAAGCATGGAAAGACCACAAGTAAAATTAGACTGGCCGCCCAACGCAAACTTAAGGCTAAAAACCTACCATCAAGGCTTGCCTGGTTCCGAGAACATAGTCCTTCACCCAATGAAAGAACAATACCGCAGGAAAGAAAGAAACTAATGGACTTAATACAGACTAGCAAACCACAAAGAGTGGGGTGTGAGAGAGTGGAGGGGGGCACCTGAGGAAGGGAGGTGGGGGAGATATCCCAAAAACCATTTACTGAGGTTGTGATTTAAAGGAAAAAAAAAAAAGCTGTTACGGGCTGTTTTCCTTTAAATATCAGAGCCGCCTACAGAAAGCAAGTGACTGAAGCCCCAATTGATAGCTTCCATTAGCACTTTGCATTTTACTTTTTCTGTAGTCATTTTTGACATAAGCATTAATTTCATTTTCTTGAATCCTGTACAATCTAGTCAGTGACAATTTGTCAACAGGATACAATATAAGGCAGTAGATCCTCTCACTATACAAAGATAAAAACTGTTTTCACAAATGTTTTTGATTGGTTTTATTTTTTCCTTCTTGTGGAGCCAGTAATAATAGTGCTAAACAGCCATAAACAAAACCAAAACCATCAATCATTTTTTAAAGACTTGATTATATATTTATTTATTATAAGTGCATATTATAACCAGAGGCATATTTTAATCATGAACAAAAAAATTAACTAATCACTGGTAACCAGATTTGTTAATATAAAATTGTGATATACTGTCGGGATACAAAGATCCAACCTAGAGTAAAACAAAATTCTGGAACAGTGAATATAAAAATGACTAAAGTGCATGCTTTTTTAATAACTTGTCAAACTTTCATGGGAGACTGTTCTTCTTTGCCTGACAGGAGTTGAACACGGCTATGAATTGAATTAACACCTCTCAATACTAGGTCAACTAAAAGAATAAATTGGGTTCTTGTATAAATGCAGATTGATTTATTTGTAGGGGGAGAATCAGTATCATGAAATCTGTATTCATATATTTAGATTTGTTGTATGGTATTTATAATAAAATCATAAGCATGACCTCAGTTTTACAGTGGAGAAAAAACAATGATTTAGTTTTTGTTATTGATCACAGGGAAATATTTCTTTAAAGAATTAGGGTTTTGACATCATCAGCCAAATAATTATAGTATTTCTCAGTCAATGAATGAGATGATATATGCATTATTGATAAGAAAATTTGAAATCAGTTAACTACATGTGGTTTGTGTTTGTTTTTCTAATAGTTAGAAATGAGTGCCTGAGAGAAACCCCAACTAAAACACCATTAAATTCATCAGGAACAGAGAAGTTAAAGACAGGTGTCATTAGCCCTGAGAGGCGGTAAGTGTTCCATTTTCTTTAGACTTTTTACTCTTTAGTTTATATAACCAGATTTCTTTTTTTTTGATATTTAACAAATATGATTAAGATTAACTGGTATGTAGAGTCTGTCGGAGACTATAGGTATATCTGTTTGTTTGAGATCTGTTGCCATTACTGGAAGGCCACTGCCTTCCTCGTGGGGTAGAATTATAAAATTAATCAGTAGGACCAGCATCTTACAGCAGACTGGAAGACAGTAGTTCTAGCTAGCTGCAGCCACATAGTTCTCTCTCTCATGTCCACCTTGCCCTGCTCTCCTGCCAATAGAGTATAAACATCCACTTACTGGTAACAGTTCGTTATGTTTTATAACTTTTTTTTGTAAAAGCAGGGTCCGTTTTGAGGACAGTTGATAGCATGTGGACAGGATAATAGATACTCATTTTTTGATGTCATAATGGTATTGTGGTCATGCAGGCAAATGTCCTTGTGCATTGAATTTGCATGCTGAAATGTTTCAGAGTGAAGGTTTGTAGTATTTTTGGACAGGTTACTTTCCATCAGTCTGGCAAAGATGTACATATATCACATCTGTTCGAGAAAGCAAGTGTGGCACAATATTAGCAGTTATTGAATCTAAGAGATCTATGACTATTCACTTGTTCACTATACTTTTTTTTTCAAAGTTTCTGTGTATTTGACATTAAAAAATATGGGAGGGGGGAAATAATTTTGTGTGGCAGTTACTTGGGGGTGGGGGGATGGTGATGGCTGCATTGCAGTGGGAGATAATGCTCATGCTCCTGAGAAGGAGTGGAATGGTCTGGCCCTGGTGTCCCTGAATGAGGCACATCTGAAGAACAGGACAGAACACCCCATGAGCATCCCAACAGCCAGGAAACCCAGCTTTATTCAGGTTTTTTCTTTTTTAAGGTGCCGTTCAGTGGAACTGGATCTCAACCAAGTACATGTAGATGAAACTCCAAAAAGAAAAGGAACTAAAGTGTTTGGGAGCCTTGAAAGAGGGTTGGATAAGGTTATCACTGTACTAACCAGGAGCAAAAGGAAGGGCGCTGCCAAAGAGGGGCTAAGAAAACGAAAGGTGAGTAGACTGGATTTCTTTAATTTCAGAAGCTGACTGTTGAGTTGACTGCCTACTTTTTTTTTTTTAAAGAAAAATACTGGATAAATTAATTGTATTTATTTTTTATTTTCTTATTTAGCTAATACATATCTTTTGAGCTTCTAAAATACGTTTTTTTTCCTATTCTGAACTTCAAGAATACACTTCAAGATAAATCAGGTACAGTAACTTTTTTCAAGGAGTTAAGAACCATATTTCAGCTATTCAAAATCAGGTAGAGGGATTAGTTAATATGGAAGTTGAGGCAGCATAGGGTATATATAAAGAACTGAGAGCTGCCTTAAGAATGATGGCTGAGGCTCAGTTGCCTTATCTCTGACACTTGGAAGAGTCCCTGACACGCACATTTTTGTAGATACCCATCCATATTTGGATGCGTGGGGAATTAATTGAACTTTGAATATATCTGTGTGAAAAAAAAAGAGTGAGCTGCAAGTGGAGAAGGTAGTCCTCAAGGAGCTGGCTAAGAGGTTTGGCTTTATCTGATAGATTTGTTAATGCTTTAAATGATTTAATCTATCATCAGTGTGGACAATATGTGTGGTGTGGGAAGGAAAAGACAACTTAATAGATACATAATACTTTTTACTCTCTTAGATTCTCTCTGAGCAGTCATTAAAACTTCTAATCAATGACATTTTTGTTTTGGGAAAGAAAGAGGTAAAGGAGAATAAGACACAACCCATATCTAAGGACCTCATAGAGTGGCCATGAACAGAGGCAGGGATGTTGCTCTGACAGATCAGCACTGTAATAAAACATGTTTTAAGAGGTGTGGGACACAGGAAGGAAAAGAAGATGATAGTGGTCCCCATGGTTTGGGAACTGGATCTGTAGGGGTTTTTGCATTAAGTCTCTCATTTTGAACAAACCTGGACAGTTTTGGGGGAAAAAAATACCAAGTTGTGGGGTAGAAGCTGCTTCAGGGGAGAATATTCTGAAATCCCATTTATATAATGTCTTAAAGTGGAAGCAGATAGGACTTATCCCCAACTCCCTCAGTTTCTTTATTTGTAAACACCGGAGCTAATGTCTACCCTGGCAATGTCACAGATTTCGGAGATATAATAAACAAGACTGTCTATGTGAGATGCTACATTGCATATAAGTGTCTTATTTTAATATAGAAGATATTCCAATGTCAAGTATAATTAATTATCAATATTGAGTATTTTGTATTTTATTTTGTTTTCTTGCCCCCTCCCATACTTTTCATATTTTAAACCTAATGTAGCAGAACCATAGTCCTGATTGACATAGACGTAGGATCTGAAATGCAATCTAACTTTGAATCTTTGATTCTAGTTAATGCTTTAAGTTTAACTGAACTGAAGGATTTGGTTTAGGAAATGAGTCTTACTTTTCACACTTATATTAAAAAATTAGAAGCTTACAGAAAAGTTAAAAGGGTGGTACAAAGAACACCCACCTTAGTTTTTTTTAGCTACCAAATCATGGGTAGTTAAGCTCTTTAAAAATCTGAAATTTAAATATAATTATTTTATAAAAGGAGTCCCTTAACTTATGATTTGAAATTCAGTCATTCTTGACAAAGCTGGTTTAGTTTGGTGAAAGCCCTGGGTTGGGAGTCAGGAGACAGTCAGGAGGCAAAGGGTCCTGTTGTAGCTAGGCCACTTGTTCTGTTATCACTTGAATTTGGGATCCCCAAACTCCATTCATTTAACTCACCTCCATATCAACATTTCACCCTGCTATTTATCTATATTTTCTTTATATCTACTCTTTTGAAAATATAGATTTACAGAGGTGTAATTGGCATATTATAGGCTGTGTGTATTTAGTGCACAATTATTATGCTTCAGCGTTATATATGCACTTGTGAAATAAACTGTCACCACAATCAGGATGATTGTTTTAAAACCTGAGCTTATTTAAGAGGAAGCTGTGTCTTTGTCGCATTGGTTTTTGCTAAAGATGTTTTTTTTTAATCAGATCAGTACAAATATACAAATGTAATAAAATAATAGTCATGTAGCTCCCACCATTGTCCTGTAGATCGCTGGTGATTATACCAGATCACACTTTAGGAAATCCTACCTGAATAAATTTGTATCTCTTCTCTGGGTTATAGGTTCTGAATTTGAAAAGTAAGGTAGTTGGGTCTTTTCTAAATTCACTTTTGTTATTTATGAAAAGAACTTAAATCTGAAAGACGTAGGAACTGATCGTATGTGACACTGAAGGTGCTACTGGGAAGGTAGGGTTTTTGTCTCTTCAGCACCTGTTAAAAATGGTGCCAGACACACAGTGAGCCTTCAGTAAGTGCTTATTGAATGAATGCATGGAAGGATATTCCAATTAGGAATGAAACCATCTTTGCAAATTATGCTCTCTCTCAATCAGAAAAAAATAATTTGGCTTTCCTTTTTTAAAGGAAAACTTTGTTACATTATTTGTCTCACACAGTTGTAATATTCTTTAAACAATCAAGAAAAAAAGTTAAGGAAACATTTCAAACCACATTTTCTAGGACATTTGTTTCATCTTCCCACAGTCTACATTTCAGGACTTAATGTCTCTCTTATAGAATAGGAAGAGAGAAACATGTAAAGTTCAAACATAGACTTTATTGGCTAATTTCTTTAAAAAGATAGTAGGAAAGAAAATGGAAGTATAAAAAGAACAATATGCTTGAGTTGTTAATAGATATGATTTCTGCAAGCTTTTCCAGCACATTATATATGTATTTGGATTACACTTAATTAATCCAGTTTACCAAAAGTTGAGGCAAATTCTTTCAGTATTTTTCTTGAAATATTTCCATTTAAAATGGTAATATAAATACAGAGGATCTTTTAGATCCTTAATCAGTTATGGTGATCTTTGTAAAGATTTCTCACTCCTTTTTCTTTTTTTTTTAAGCTTCACTATAATGTGACTACAACCAGATTAGTGAATCCAGATCAACTCCTGAATGAAATCATGTCTGTTCTTCCAAAGAAGCATGTTGACTTTGTACAAAAGGGGTAAGAAGGACTTTAAAAGGATGTTGCACTTAAAACTTGTTATTTCTTCAGCTTTGAGAAACTATATGTTGTTCCCTCTTCACCTAAAAAAAAGTAATCTCCCCCTCTGCATTCTGCAAAGCTTTTATGGTAGTGCAAGTGATGCTATCATAATTGATTCTCTTTTTGTAAACAAGAGCTGTAGAAGTTTTTAAGTACCCATACTGTCACCACTTTTAATGCTAGATTTTTCAAAATAAGTCTGCTTTACAATAATATTTATAAATTCTAATCTAAATTTACGAGACACTTAAGACAAATGCACCAATTGTATAAAATCCTTCCCTTTTAACTTGCTATTTTTCAGGATTGAATTTACAGTACTTCTAAGAAGTTATTTTCCCACTTTCCCACTGTTGGCACTTTCCCACTGTTGAGTGAACTGCCACCTGTCCTTCCTTATTTGTGATCTCGTGGTCTGTCTAGCCAATACCTTTCTGGTTACCTGAGCCATTCATGTTTATTAAACAATTCATGTAGTCACATCTCTTTACAATTCATTACTCAAACAACCAAGAAGAGCTGTTAGTAGATTTAATAAAATCATATAAATAGGATAGTCAATATAAAATAGGATTTGAAGAAGCAATATTTTGCAAAAGTGATTTTCACACCCTCCCTGCGAATGCTGACAGGCCCTTGGGGAGGCCTCTTCAGGGGGCACTGCAGCACATCTCACTCACTATGGCCTTGGCGTTATTCACTCTTGTGCTTGGGCCTCTTCTGTAGTTTCAGAACTTCAAGCGAAATCTGCATTAGAAAACCTTCAATTATTCTTCTAACTTCCTGATCAGCCAGGTCTCTACCTTGATCCTCTTTTACTTTCCTGTATTTTTACCTTCTTTGTAACAAAGCAGAACAGTGATGATGGTCATATTCCACTATTATATTTTTTTCAGTTAGGAAGAATGACTTTTTATCTTTGTATTACTATAATACACTTTATTTTCCTATCAGAAACTGTATCAGAAACTCCCTTTGATATTTCTTATACTGAATATTTTTAAGAGATCAAGTCTCCAATCTTATAAGTAAAAAAAGATTATTTGTGTATTCTCATATATAACTGTAACATATACAGTTACATTGTAACTTCTCCACAGTTCTGCAGAACTGTACCTAATAATGTACCTCTAATTATTTATGACTGTCATCTAAAATTAGTTTTGTTGTTTCTGGTGTTCCAGTTCTATTGTTTGTTTATTGGAGATCAGTAAGACAATTAAATAAAACTTTAATACAATGGGAATTAATTAAAAAATAATTTGATTTGCATGAAATCAATTTATGTAACTTTCAGAAACACACCTATTTCCAAGATGAGTTTAAGGCTTCATTTAGACTTGATTTTCCCATTATCAAGATAGGTAATTCTAATTATAAATGCTGTCCATCACAATGTAACATCTCTGGACTTTATAACTCTGCCATAAAGTAGTGTGATGATCATAATCTATAATTATAATTAGAATAACCTGAAAAGCACATGTCCTGGTAGGTGAGTGGCTTCAGGTTTATTTATATGAAAGACAATATTCTCATGAGGTACATCCAAAACATATTCTTAATCTTCCTTGTGCCTTGTTTTGTTGTAAGCATTATAGAAATTGCTTAATGTTCTTGGATTACACTGTTGGAGTATTGTATAAAAGATATTATATAAAATTGTATACAATTTGTATAAAATTGTATACAGTTTTATAATTGTATAAATTGTATAAAAGATGCCAGAAGATTTCTTGAGCATGAATGGCATGTATAGCTATGAAAGAAGGGTTTTTCTTTGGCGCAAGGGGAAATTCTGGTAAAGCCTTTTCATCCTTGTTCTTTAAGATCCCATTTTAGCTTCTGTGAAAACACCACTCATACTCCATCACTAAAGCATAACTAGGTCATTTGGAAACTGTAAGCAGTAATACATTACTTACATGAAATAATGGTTGATTTTTCTTTAACATACAGGCTTAGAAATCCCTTGTATCATACAGAATATTCATGATTCTCTTACTAACTGGTTTCTTATCTTGTTTTTCACAGCTATACACTGAAGTGTCAAACACAGTCAGATTTTGGCAAAGTGACAATGCAGTTTGAACTAGAAGTGTGCCAGCTTCAAAAACCCGATGTGGTGGGTATCAGGAGACAGCGACTTAAGGGTGATGCCTGGGTTTACAAGAGATTAGTGGAAGACATCCTGTCTAGCTGCCAGGTGTAACTGATGGTGATTTCCATCCTGCTGGGGGAGTGTGGGTGTGGCCCAGTCTATGTGGCGGCCAGGGTGTCGGGTTTTTAAAGTCCATTGGAATGACAAACCCCTTTTCTAAAGAGCTATCCTAATGACCAAGGTCTTGTTTTTAAACAAAAGATTGTTTTGTGGGTGAGTCGAAGGCAAGCCCATCTGTCATTCTCTGTTTCTATCTTTCTTAATCACGTGGCTTTGTATATTAATAACTGTTGACTTTCCTAGATTCACTTACACATGTGATTGTAAGCTCTTAACTATGCCTCCTTTTAATGTGTAATTTCTTTCTGAAATAAAAGCATTTGTGAATATAACAGGCTTTTCTTCTTTGTATTTGATTTTGATCCAAATAAAGCCTCAAATGGCTTCCTGACTATTAAGTAGAGACTATTTGGAGTATGTTTTATCTGTTATCAAATATGCCTTGGGCAGAAAAACAGATAAGAATTCATTTGCATAATTTTTTCCTGTCTCTGATTTAAGTAGGATTTATTGAGATCGTTAACTAAGTCACAGCTGTGGTTACCAGAGTTAAACAACACATTTAATATGTTGAATAAAAGAGTATTGACTTCGGTAAGTGTGTTCGGTCAACAGTGATAAGTATCTGAACTATGGACCCCCATGAAATGTTACTTTATGGTAATTTTCCTTAAGTCTCCATGTTGGCCTCAAATTTGTATTATTATTTCATTTTATTGGTCTCTAAAGGCCAGAACTCAAGTTATATTTGTATGGTTTTTACCAATTAAACTAGTTGGAGAAAAAATAGCACTATTTGTAGCTAGAGTGTGGGAATGTTTTGTTATTCATTTATTCGGTAAACATTTACTAAGTGTTTACAAGCATTAGATCCTGGGGCTGAAGATGATGCTGTTTAGTTAACTTAGGGAGTTCAGAGTCTATTAGCGGAGGCAGACACATAAACCAGTATTTATACCATAGAGGGGATGATCAGCTTGCAGGGGTGATTCTTAGATGGAAACAATATTTGGTCTTTAAGGATATATAAGCATTCAACAGAAAGAAAAGAGGGGTGTAGCATTCTTGACAGCAAGAATAGTGTGTGCAAAGGTGTGGTATTGTAAAATGGCCTTTTGTATTTAGGACCAAAGCAGAAGAAAATAGCAGGTTACAAAGACTGAAGGTTTAGTTGAAAATAGGTGATGAAAGAACTTGAATGCTTCACTTAATGAAGTGGCTAGCCAAGAATACCTATCAAAAGTTTAAAATTTTAACTACAGCTTCACTGAGCTATAACTCACATATTATAAAAATTTATCCTTTTCATATATTTTTTAGCATAAAATCGCATAATCACCACCACGCTGTAATTTTAGAACATTTCCATCACTTCAAAAAGAAACTCAGAACCCGCTAGTGGTCACTCCAGTTATCCTATCTGGTAATCCTACCCTGTAGTCCCTGGAAGCTTCAAATCTACTTTCCATGGATTTGACTATTTTGGACTATTCATATTAATGGAGTCTTTTTAACATGTGGCCTTTTGGGTTTTCCTTCCTTCACTTAACATAATGTTTCATGCATATCATGGCCTGTGTCAGTACTTCATTCCATTTTACAGCTGAATAATATTCCATTGTGTAGATATGTCACATTGCATTTACTTATCATTCGATGGACATTGGGTTGTTTCCAGTTGGCTGTTAGGAACAAAGCTGCTAACAAGATTTTGTGTGGACATATGTTTTCTCCTGTGTGTATACCTAGAAATAGAATAGCTGAATTGTTTAACATTTTCAATAAGTGCCAAGTTGCTTACCATTTTATTATCCTAACATGTTATTGTATTTTTTATTCTAGCCATCCTAGTGAATGGGAAGTAGTACCTCATTGTGATTTTGATTTGTTTTCTCATAATGACTAATGATATTGAGTATCTTTTCATACACTTATTGGCCATTGGTATATCTTTTTTTAGACAAATATCTATTTAGATCCTTGGCCCATTTTTTAAGTGGATTATTTGTTTTGTAACTGTTAAGTTGTTGGCATTCTAGTTATAAATTCCTCATCAAATACGTAACTTGCAAATATTTTTTCTTAATCTGTGGGTTGTCTTTATATTTTTGACATTATCTTTCAAAGAACAAAAGTTAAAATTTTTCTAAAGTTTTATCTATTTGTATAAAACATGAGAAAAATCACTCTTCAGTTTCTGGTTTATGGCATGGTCTGGAAGTTATTTTCAAGTCTTGACCATGAACCTAGTCAGTAGCACATCTTGCTTTTGGATTGAACACTCACAAACATATATGAAAAAGCTGCTTAGCCTTATTCTGAGTAATATTTTATCTCTCTTTCTTAAATATCTAGTCTCACATTTTTACTCTTTAAATTGGAATTTTAAGTTGGGCTATTTACTTTAAATTTAAAATTGTTTAAAAATCTTTTCTGAAAGCCAGTTCAGCCTAGAAATGGTATTATTTGATTTATTATCCTTTAGAAGGGGTCTAGTAAAATTGGCACTCTTGCTAGTTAGTTTAAATCTTGCCATTTCACCTAAAACCCATCAGTTATCTCCAGTTCTATAAATCCACCTGAAAAGTTAAAGGGATATAGTGAATGTGAATGAGTACCTAAGAGGCAAATTTGATTTTGATTGTTGACATTAAGCTAATTCTGCATAGTGGTGAGTCTACTACACTCTTCTGGACTTCTTTATAGTCACCTATGTCTAGAGGAAGGGGTATGAAGTAATGATGAGGGAACTTTGAAGAACTGGAAGTTTGGAAAACACTTAGGGCATCACCCTCCAATATGTGAACGACTGTCGTGAGGGGAGAATATGGGATTTGTTTTGGTGGCAGTAGCAAAGTCCAATGAGGCGGTTGTGAGGTTATCTTAATCATTTTTGTGTCCTCAGCATGTAGTAGTCTGGAACATAGCAGGACTTCAGAATATACTTAGTGTTGAACCGTACTGTACTTAACCTCATAATAAAGAGCTTTTAGAAAAACTCTTGAGTTCCTTGATAGAAGAAAGCATGCTTTGAAATATAGTGACTTCTCTGTCATTGGAGGTGTTTATATATATTACACAACATTCACAAAGTAAATCTTAAAGGGGTTAAGAATTGAGCTGGACCCATTTTCCTAGACTTCCTGTCTAATTAACATCTGTGGTTCAAAAACAATATGGAAGATAATGAAACAGTTGACCACTTTCTGGTCTTGAGACAGCCGCTGAGTCCTCACAAGGTGGAAGGAGTGAGAGTTCTCTGGCATCTCTTATAAGAGCACTAATCTCATTCATGCAGGCTCCACCTTGTGACCTAATCAGTTTCCAAAGGCCCCCCTCCAAAAACCATCACTTTGGGAATTAGTTTTCAGTGTAAGAAATTATAGGGGTCGGGGGAGGGCAGACCAATATTCAGTCTATAGCATATATGATTGAAAAAAATTCATTTAAGTTGATATGTCCCAGAAAGGAAAATATACTTGTGACAGTAGACTCTAACTATTACAATGAGCTGAAACAACCTCACTGAAGAGGTGGTGGTGGTGGTGGTGAACTACTTATCTAAGTAACTGCAGAAATGAGAGTAAGACTCAAGGCAACAGGAACCGGGCATAAGCACTATGCTCTTGTTTCCCACAGGAGTACAGGTTAACACTTCTGATGCTTGTACTCTAGAAGCAAATGGATGATATATGATAGAATCCTCTTTTGGAGTGAGATTTTACATAAATACGAAGGAAGGAGGCTAGAATGATCCATGTGGTGATGGATTAGAATGGAGACATCACTAAGAGCTAATCTTCACCTTTAGATGGTTACATATAGAAAGTTATAGATATGTACACATACACAAGTTAGTGCACACATATGTTTCTTTGCTAGATGAAATCTAAATGATACCCCAGTAGCAACATGCACATCTAGTATCCAGATCTTGGTTTCTAATACCATCTTTCAGTAAAGGAAACAGACTTCTTGGAAAACTTGTGATTGTTGGCAGATTTTAAAAAATATTTAAATGTAATGACAGTTATTTTAAAAGCTCAGGTATGTACTAGCAGAGAGATTGAGCAATTGCTTGGCGTCTGATTCAGATTTTTAACTGTAAAATAGGAACAAGAATGTCCTTTTTAGAGGGTAGCTGTAAGAATTGTCCTAATATATGTGTAGCTCATAGCACAGGGCCAGCCAAAAATGAACCCCACAAGATGAATTTCAGTTTCCTCCTAATTGGTTTCTGCAACTCATTGCAGCATTGCCTTAACAAAGACACAAATCTGAGATGTACACCACCTCCAGTCCTTCTGCTACCAAACTTAACACTCCCACAAATGATTAGACTTTTGACCCAATGCCATTTATTGAATATTCATTCTTGACTCACTTCCATTTCCATTTAATTCAGTAACTCAGTCAACATTTATTGAATTTGAGCCCCGCCTGCCAGTAAGCAGCCACATGACTGCTTGCAAGCCTGGGGACCGGGCCATTTACAATAGAAAGCAAAGGTGGCAAGGAACCCCAGGTAGGCCCCCTTCACTGGAGAACCGAGAGGGGGGTCCAGGAGGGGTCTTAGTCCCACCCATCAGTGGATGGTTGTATGGGGCAGCCATCTGCAAGCCAGGAGGGCTAAGTCATGGTTTGACCAAGTCTCTACCCCAAGGGGGGCTTGGGACTGCTCCTGCCTGGCCATCTGGGCCTCATTCCCACACAGAGGGGTACCACAGGGAGTAGGGGAGGGTTGCCCCTTCCATTTCACTCACACTCCAGCTAATCTTCAGGAGGAGGAAGAACACAAATAACAAGCACCATCATAATGGGTGGGGGACCAGGTAAATGTCCAGCCTACATATCTGAGCTGGACACAGGAGATGGAATATCGAGAGAACCAGTGCATGTGAGACTGGAGAAACAACTATGGAGACAAGATATCGCGAATCCACACCTATGCGCTCACCTGGTTTGAAGGAGCCAAAATCTCATTTCTGAGACACCATCTAAGAAAACAAGGTGCCCCTCCCCACTTCACGGAAGAGGAAGGCCACAGAGTCAGGGCATTGTCCCCACAGTAAAGCTGCAAACCGAGGGAGAGGAGATGATCTTCAACAGTCATTCACAGACACCTGTGTTCTGTACCCACAGAAAAACTTCACTGACACTGGCTAGGGGTGAGGCCCCCTAAACCAGATGCCAGAACTAGAAGGTAAAGCAGCAAAACAACACAGAGAAGGGATTGGAGAAGAGAGCCAGCAATGAGAAAACAGGGACAGATCACAAATATAGACTGGCTGTCTAATGCAAGGTTAACACTGAAAACCCACCAGCATGGTTTGCCTTTTCCCAAGAACACATACCCTCACCCAGTGAAAGGACACTGCCACAGGAAAGAGACTAACTGACTTAACACAGATCAACAAACAACAAAGAGAAAGGGGTGAACAGAGGAAGCATCAGAGGGAGGTCCGGGAGGTATCCCAATAACCATTTACTGAGGTTGTGATTTAAAGAATACAAATAAATAAATTTAAAAAAAATTTTGAATTTGAACTTCATGTTTGGGCACTAGGTGGGAGATGGAAAAAGAACACGTTTATGATGCTGCCATCAAGGGCCTCATCAAGGAGCTCAGTGAGAAACACACTGGGTAGCACCAGGGTATATAGAAGTTCACACATGGTTTGCTGTTTATCTGTGTGTCTTCATGCAATTGTCACTCAGAGTCAACTTTCCAAGAGGCACCTGTTAGTCACAGGATATGAGAAGAATCTGGTATACGATCTCCTATTTCAACTTTTAGGCACTGTAAAGACTTTTCTACAATCATCTGCGGCATTTTATAGCAAACACATTACTGGGAAAAACACTAGAGACTAAGATTCAGCTACTTGTACTCCAGACTGGTTCTGCTGTGTGACCTTGGGTAAGTCACTGCCTATCATTTTGTTGCTATAGTTATGACACACATGCAAACACACACAAACACATACATAGGATTCCTCCTAGGTGGCACCATGAATGGTGTTAAGGTTTGGTTGCAATTTGGAGCAATAGACAAGTTTCAGGCCAGAGCAGTAACTCCAGAAGGGTTGCTACAAACACCTCACCATGTGATATAGGTGTACATTCAAAATCCCACACTCCTGAAAAACATTCTGGCTTGGGCAAAACACTGCCTCTATATTTAGGTATCCATTCTGCTGCCCATCTTGATGTTCTGAATTCCCAGTCTAATTTACACACTGAAAAACCTCAGGCATTTGCTGGATGGAAAGAAATAACATAGAAAAATATTTCAAATTGCTAAGCACAGAGTTATAGAGCAGCAGGATGTAATTCCATAGGAGTTTTTTGGGAAGAAGTTTGGCTGTTAATGGAAAATATCCTACATTTGTCCTGAGAGACAGAAACTCTATGGAAGGCCAGGGCCCGTAGAAGTGAGCGTGGTCTATTTGGAGTTTTCAGTGTCAAAGATATTTTAGGGTCTTTGGGAGAGGAGTATCTCTCAGGATTTAATTATTTTATTTTTATATTTTAACGTCTTTTTAATGTTAAGTTTGATTCTGTTTCAGCAAACTGTAAGAATTAGGAAACATTGGTTTGCAGAAATTCAGAGCCAAAGAGGACCTTGAAATAAAAGTCTGTTGCCCTTCTCCCCACCCTGGCCTGTCCCTGCCATGTCCTTAGCTGAGAGGAGTATCTTTTTTTAGAGAGGAAGATGGAAAGAAATCACAGGGGACAAGTCCAGGGTGACAAGATCCACCATCCATCATGGCTCCTGACCACGAACAGTTGGAGCCTTTCTCTTTACTCGGTGGGTTTTTTTTTTTAATTAACCTTTTTTCATTTTTCCTACTTTAGAATTTCACATTATAGTCCTTTGTTCATTCTCTTCTTTTCTCTCGATAATGAAAATGGATATAATATGAACTTAAACTCACTTGCCCTGGGTCATTGCCAGTGCTTAATAAAAGTGTATTAGTATTTGTAGTAATGATAATAACCCACAGATAATGATGTCGCTAAAGACCAAAGGGTCCCCTTGCATGTGAAGCCCCCCCCTCCAGTTGCCTAGCTTTGCCAGATTTAGCGGAGACCTTGACTGCTTCAGATAGTCATTGTCCCTTTTAAATTATAAAGGTTTCATGGAGAGAAACATTCTTCACTTAAGGGTTTTCCAGACTGTCTGATGTGCTGGGCTCTGGATAACCTTGTTTCTGTGTCATCATATGTCATGCTGCCTCTCAGAAATGGTTCCCTGATGTTTGCAAAAATGAACTACTTAAGGGAAAACGAAAAGAAATTCCTTTTGTGATTGTGCATGTATGTGTGTGTGTGTGTGTGTGTGTGTGTGTGTGTGCGTGCGTGCATGGATACACACAGACTTAACTGTTGGAGATGATTATATTCAAGTAAGTGGGTTGGAATCAAGAGAGTATTTGAGACTGTGATTCAAGGAATGGTGCATAAGACTAAGGAGGAGATGTGATGGGCATCTTCAAAATCTGAGGACATGTGGAAGAGGGATTTGACCTTTTCAGGGGGACCAAATTATGGGTATAAAAAAACCTAGCTGTCTGAGTAAAATAAGAAATTTGGTTTGATAGATAGGACTTTCTTCTTAGGTGTCTGGAAAGGAAAAATGCTCGCCCAGGCAGTGACCATTTCACTACCCCTGGAGAGCTCAGTAGAAGCCCAGGAGATTGTCAACAGAGACTGTGGAGGAGTGATTAGGTGATGTTTGAACCAAATCTCTTGAGGTTTCCTTCTAACCCTGACAGGTGATCATTCAGGTAAGGTTCTTGACATGAGAATCTAGGATCTGGATTTTATATTGTAAAAGACAACCCCAGGACAGCTTAAAAGAGAGTCTAGCATCTGGCTTTGGGAAAGGTAAACCCAGACCTTTCTGATGGTCCAGCACCTCCATGGCTCCAGGGTCACAGAAGTAGACCTAAGCCCCAGGAACACTCAGTGGACCCAGTCATTGTCAACTTAGAGATGGGAGAAGAAACCGTAAGTCATTGAAGCCAAGAGGTGTTCAATGGAGGCCTAGACAACACTGCTGGATGCTTTAGAGAAGACAAGGAAAGAGAAGGAGACGTTAGATCTGTCTAGTAGGAACCACCAGAGGCTCCCAGAGTATAGTACTGTGCTCCCAGAGTATAGTAAAAGCTGGCACCTCAGGAAGACAAGAGAATTGCTAAGAAATAGAGGCAAGTTTAGATCACACACTCAGGGATTTGGTGCCAGAATGATGAGGTGGAGGTAGAGAGATAAGACGTATGAAGACAAAGACTGCAGACAGTAGGGAAGAAGAGTAAAGGCAGGGAGAAGTTGTTGATGTTGAAAGCTGAACGCATGTTGGGTGATGCAGGGGAGAAAGGGAGGAAGTGGGGGAGGGGAGATAGGCAAGTGAGAACTTTAGTGGCATTTATTGTTTGCAAAGTACATTTCAGGTCTTTGATACTCTGTGAGCTTTCAAATAGTACATTTCAGACTTGGGATGTCATCTCTATTTTTCAGACTTACAGATTATATGCAGGTGGGTTTAAAAGGAAAGTCAGGCATCTAAAAGAAATATGGAATGACTGGAGGAAACTGTCCAGAAGTAAGAGTGTCTAAGAATACTATGCCTTTGCTTGCTGAATTCAATTGCCACATTACCTTTCTTGGCTCCCAATGCTGTCAACCTCTTACTTCATTTGGTGCTTTCTCTGTTTTTATTTTATTCTCTTTGGTTTCTCCTATCAGTCCTTCTCAGTTTCCCTTTTAACCTTCTCTCTGTCTCTGAGATGTGAAGGAGTTAAGACTTCTGGTTTCAGGGTAAATGAGTTTTCAGGCTTTTCCCCCCATTAGCCTATGTGACAAGCACCTGGGTACTGTGTCTTCCCCAGTGTTGTGTGGCCCAGGGGATATGCACATGTGTGAGTGTGCACACCTGGGCCTATGAGAGAGGAGATAAAAATGCACATGAGCATTCAAGAGCACAAAGGGAGGGAGAGAAAAAGAGAGGAGACACAAGATCCACAGAAAGAATGTGAAGATCTCTGGGGGGCTGTGGGGCTCACCTGCCTCCTGGCTGCTTGCCCCCCACACCAGCCCTGGTCTGGCTTGGCCTGCCTGATGTGTCTTTGTACCTGCTAAACCAATAAAGACCTACACAGATAGTGAGCCTGATGTCTACCATCGGCAACGAGCATGCTGTGGTTATCCAACACTGGTTTTGATTCTTTTTCTACTCTAAGCATTTATTTGCCTAGATGTTCTCACCTGTCCTGTGGCACAATATGGTTTCTGAATCTATATTCTGACCCAGACCTCTCTCCTCAGCTTTATGCCCCGTGTCCACCTTCCATGTGAAGTTCTATTTGGTTGCTCCATCGTCATCTAAAAATCAACGTTTCTAGACTCAAACCTTAATTTTCTTCTGTAGTTCCCACCTTTACGACATCCCAGTTGTCCAGGATAGTCTCAGTTTAAGCCTATTATACCAGGACAATTATTGATTCCTTCAATCTCAAAAAATGTCCTGGTGATACATCATGTAGTCACTATCCATTTTGGATGATGGCACGACTACTCACTCAAAGATCACATCAGAAACTGCATGTGTATCCTGATCTTCTCTTGCCAAACTTGCACAGTCCAGCTCATCCCAGAGACCATGAGTCCTTGAAAGACAGTGTGTTATTCAGAGCCAAGCACAGAGTCTGACCTATCGAAGATGCTTACTTTATGTCACGTAAAAGATGGGAAGAGGGCATTAAGGGATGGAATAGTCTTATCAGAGCTGGAAGTAAATTTTGTGGATCCACAAGGAAATATACATATAGCTATTTATGTTCACCCAGCCTGGTGAAAGCAACTGATCAAGGTCATGTGCTGAGTTAGTGGCAGGATCAGTGTTGGATCTCAGATCTGCCAAAATCTAACTGAGGCTCTTTCACAGGTTTAAACTTCTTCATTAAATAGTAGTCAGTCTTAATTAGGCCGTGCATGCATGCGTGTGTGTGTGTGTGTGTGTGTGTGTGTGTGTGTGTGTATATGCATGGGCATGTGTGTGTTGTTGGGAATTTTTGGGCTATGGCATGGAGGGAGAAGAATATTTTTGCTTACAACCATGGTTACAGAAGCTAAGCATCCCTTTCCAGGTTTATTCAAGAGGCATAAAATAATCAAACCAGTTTTCTACAGAAGAGATTTTCACCTTCTTAACAATGGAAAGCCTGGTTAAGATAAAATCTGATCTGGTACTAACTCAGGTGTTGTGTTTTGGTTTTGTTTTTAAAATAAGTATCAGATGCTATCAAATACATTCTGTATATGGGCTGTGCAATGGCAATGGGATGGGAAGGCTATGGGAATTTAGGGTAATATTTATTGCATGGTGGTCTGACACTTATACTGGTGGGTGTGGGAATTCTGGGAAAGAGACTGATTTCTTTAGCATAATCCTTTCTCCCTTTATTGGTCTTGGCTAACAAATAATTTGGATTTTGAAAAAAATCATTCCCTTCTACTGTGTTCCTACTTGTAAAGTAAGCAAGTTAGATTAGATCCTTTTACAAATGTATCCTGTCCCTAACATGAATTTATTCTATCATGTTATGGCTCCTCTGTCTACTGCTTGGAGCAGATAGGCATTCATAGCTACCGCGTAGCTCACATATGTATCAATATATGGAAATATATAAAATATGTATATAAATATTTTAAACTATCAAAATCTGAGTCTGCTTTTTTGTTGGCCAGCCTGATTATTCTTCTATTTTTACACTGGATACTTAAATTCATCATTCCTTAAATGTTGAATCTTCTTTCCTTTCTAAACACTCTAATAAGCTTATTATTTCAACCATTTATACTTAACATTAAAGTTTAATCATGAAGTTGTTAACCATAGAAAATTATTAAATAAGTGAGTTTGAAATGAGCATAGAACAGCTTAAAAAAATGAGTGAGTATTTCAGAATGAGCACTTTGAAAGAGAAATTTATGCATAGAAAACAATGGAGAATTACAATTAAGAGCTCTGGGGATCTCAAACTGATTTGTCCAGCTATTACATAGTCATTTCAATTTAAATTAAAATTGTAACTATTTTCTAGTCTACTAAAAATATGAGGTGTCACATTAAGAGTTTTAATGGTGCGTTCTCTGGGGAATGCAAAAACGCGAGATTGTAGCACATAAATAACTATATAGTGAAGAGTGAATAAATTCTCTGCCAAAAATGAATATGATAAAAACAGAAATGACAGTGGATTATTTTATTCCCTCTAGTGAAGCGCAGCTCACACATTACAGCAAAGAAACAGTTCACAGGGTGTCTAATTCCATATCACTTTGTCAGAGCTGATGAAAAGAACAACAAAAAATTTTAACTGGTTGATGAACTCAGGCATAAATGAGACCATACATTTTGTTCCAAAAGTAAAATATTGTTTTAGCCACAGAAAGTAGGTTGATATTAATATTTGATAGCCCTGATTCATAGAAAATTGGATTAGTCAAGGCTTTAACCACTGTAGAACATGTTTTAAGGCAATCAAACTTTGGGAGGGGGAAAAGATGAAATCAAAAGCAAGAGGTATGATTTCCTAGTGTAAGCGGAACCCTGGTGTGTGTGTGTGTGTGTGTGTGTGTGTACGCGCGTGCGTGCGTGCCCTGTGTGGGAAAATGGTTGGTCAGAGTAGGTGAAGGATCTGATGATAGGTTGTAGAAGACTGGGAATTGTATTGTAATACAATTGAATTGAGGTAGAAGAAAAGAATCTGGACACATGGGGAAACAAGAAAGTTAATTGAAGTAAGATCCAAGGACAAGAGAGTGACTATAAGTTTACTTGAGCTTCCTGGTAGCCAAGATAAAAAAGATACTAATGGATTTTATAATTCTTGTAAGCACATTAATGTCTCTCTACTCCTAAATTCTTGGAGGAATGTGTTGGTAAGAGCAGTGGTTCTCAAAATGAAGTACACTTTAGAATGATCTAAGGAGTTAAAAAATAGATTGATGCATGAACCTGATGCTAGACACTCTTTTTAATTTGTATGGGCTGGGGCAGGTGCATTTGTATATTTTTAAAAGCTCCTTAGTGTGTTTGAAGCATAGCTAGGTCTGTGGCTCAGTGGTGTAGAACTTTATGGAAAACAAGTGAGTAATTGCTCTTCTACAGAAGATGTAGAAACTCTTAATACAACCAATTACCATATTGATCCTTAATATAAGAGGCATATTGATTTGTAGTTCAGCAAAGGTGATTCTAAAGCAATTCAAATTCAGTTTTCCTGCCACATAAAATTACAGGCATCTGTACTTATGGTAATCCATTCCTGAAAATCAAACATTTTGCACATCAGCACTAACTGGGAGGACATTTGACATTCTTTTGAAGGGGAAAGAAAATTCAATGTGTTTCAAGCAACCCAAACCCCTCAACCAAATTTAACTGAAACAGTCAAATGTCTTTATAAATTTAAGTGACAAACTATCACAATAGGCTCAAAAGAGGCTCACACAGTTCCTTCCTGTCATTAAAATGATAAATGGAGCTGCTAACTGTTGTCTGTGCATGATGACAAGACTTCTTTGGGGGCCAGCTCCATCGGGGACACTCCTCCCCTTTGTGGTCTTCTGCTGTGCTTAGCATCATTTTCCATGTGGTTCTGATGGTCTAACAATTGTAACTGAGAAATAGCTTGAGTCTTTCCCCATACTTCATTTTTTAAATAATGTCACAATGAGGTTGTGTGACCATTTTTTTTAATATTAAAACTTATTTTTGTACCAAAGTATTGTGTTGAACAATATATATAGGCTATGACATCTTGGTATTGTCATCCTAAGAGGTATTCTACCAGGAGAATGTTAAATGGGAAGAGGTGATGAATGAGCAGCACTGGAATTGAATTAGTAAGGAGTTGGGTTTTTTTTTTTTTTTTTCAGCTGCTAGTCACTTAACCCCCCCCCCCCCCCTTAAAGTGAGTACTCATGGCAAGAAGTTCAAATGGGGATGATGACAGAGCTCTGCCTGTTCCCACCTACCGGATGCTTTATGGCACTCATAGCGGTGGTGGTGTCTTCTCACATGGTTGTGAGGTAGCTGCAGCAGCTCAGGTGCCATGTCTTCTGTCAATCCAAAAGCAGGATGGGAGGACAGTGAGAAAACCCACTCTGTTTCAAGCTTTCAAGTTGAATTCAGTAGCATTTCACTAGCAGCTACGGATTTCATGGGTGTCCACAGCTACAAATGAGCCTGGGAAAGTGATTATCTTGGGTGTAGCTACAAAGAAGGTGGGGGAGACAAAGCCCAGTGGGAAGGCCAATAGAGCCCAGATTCTATTATTCATGAGCAGTGTGTCCTTGTGCAGGTTGCTTACCCTCCATAAGAGCACTTTTGCTTGCATTTGAAGATGTTACTTAAAAAGGTTTTTCTTAACTGGGAAAGAGAATCTCTTTTGCAATTTTCAGGGCACCTTGGCATGAAAAAATTTATAATGAGTTCAGCAATAAAGAGAACAATTTAACTGTTCAACTCAGTGATCTCAAGACGTATTTGACCACAGAATCCTTTTATAAACCAGAACCTTGTTACTATGCTGTGCATAGTAACATTGCCTCGCTAGATGGAAGTTTCTTGAAGACAGGGTCACCATCTTTAAATTTCCCAGACTACCTATTTCCTAGATACTGTCACTCATTCTCAAAGCATAAACCCAACCTTACTCTAGGTGAAGATGTCCCCTCCATTCACACTAGGTCAGACAGAAACTCTACCTAAATGTGTCCATTTTGTAAGACCCCAGTTGCAATAAGTGATAGAACATGATTATATATCTTCTGCCTTGCCAGATAACTGCTTGCTCCCTGAAATCAGGGGTAGTGCTTGTTCATGCTTTACCTCCCCTATCTAACAAAGTAGAAGCTCAGTACATAGTTTGAATGAATGAATGCCACACACGTGGTGGATAATTACAGTCGAGTACTAGTGCACACCTTGTTTTGTTTCCTAGCACCAATCACTCACCAATTATCTTCTTCCAGGATCCTCCCCCTCTCACATTTCACACATATGGTGGTACTCACTGGTGACTGGTCAAGGAGTGGTATGTAGCTCCCTATCAATGGCTTTTAAAATTGGGGATAGAAAGAAAGCCAGAGGTCTTTTTTTGTCAGTGACTAAAAGCATGAGCAGTAAAGCTAAGCTGATCAATGTTACAATGTCACAATTTTCTGTTGATCATAGTATTTCCTCTCCTTTAACCAAAGAGGAGAAGAGAGAGTGATCTGGAGGTAAGGTGTGAGAGACATAGATAAAGAGATAGGGGAGGAGGAAGAGAGAGGGAGAGAGAAAGTAAGAGAGAGAGAGAGAGAGGGAGGGGGGAAGGGAGGGAGGGAGGGAGGGAGGGAGGGAGGGAGGGAACAAGGGAGTGAGCAAGGGAGGATCCTTAGGCACAGAAGGGAACTGAAGAGTGTGCTAAAACTAAAATATTCTTTTTATTCTTACAATAACTTTCTCTTTCTTGCTTAAACTCATTTGAGTTGGTTTTCTGCTTCTTGTGAATCCTAACTAATATAATTTGCTAAATAAATTCATTATTGAGTGTGACTCAGATGGGACACAGACATTGGTGTTCATGAGCATATATAGAACAGTAAGCAGAGGGACTGAGTTGAATTCAGCCTCAGTGAACTAGAATGCAAGCAGAGCATGCCAGATTCAGCAGAGGAAATGTTCCATCTATTTATCTGCAAGATGGTCTTGAGGATCAAACGAGTTAAGAGGCATAGATGTGTTTTAAAAAGGAATCTTGGCAAGAAACAAATTAGGCATTCTGGGGGGGAAGGGGCAGAGACCACAAAAACCCAAACCAGGGGTAGTACCCTGAAGCTGACTAAATTGTCCTTTGAAGGCCTGGACCTCCCTGCCTTCCCTGCTAAGAACCCTCAGCGCCATGCTGCCACAGCACCTGGCACATCTGTGCCCTGCAAGTGTGTTCAAAGTCATTCTACTTCAGAGTTGTTCCTTGTCTTTCCTACCTGGAGACCCTCTCAGGCTGTGTGAAGGACATCATTAGGGCCGCTGTAGGATGATTGGTGATTAAATAATGCATGAAGCCAACAGTGGCCAACAGGGAGCTTTGGAAGTGGCTGGGAGGTTGAGAATAGGGTCTGGTCTCTGTGGGAACCTGACTTTCCCATCCATGGTGTCTTTCAGATTGATAGGACTCAAGTCCATATGGAGGCAGTTCCTGAAGTCAGTTTCCTGGAATGTTTTTTAGCAGGACTGGAAGCAGGTATGTACCCACCAATTAGACATGGTTTAAAAAGGGTGCTCATGTCCCATTCATCTCACTGAGGTCTCACAATAGGTCTGGGAAGTGGAGGGGTAGGGACTGTTCTCACTTATCTGTTGATAAGAAAACTGAGATTCCCCAAGAAAGCTTAGCTTGCCCAAGTGAAGATCAATCTCACTCAAAAAATAATCTTATATTGATTGAATTCCCAGGATTTTAATGTCCATAAAATTAAGTGGGGGCTGGGGTGGGAAGCTGGGAGACAGGCAAATCCCCCCCCCCACCCTTTCCCCAGGAGTCTTCAGATTATTTCTCTGTACTCTTTCCATGCTCCATGCATTCTCCTTGCACTCTCCTCCTGGGGTGAGGGTACCCTTTCATCCTTTCCTCCCAGTCCCAGGTGTGCCCACTTGCTCATGCATATACCCACTGGACTCAGACATACAATAAGGGAGAGAGAGGGCACAGTACCACAGGTGCTGGTCATAGAGGCTACTGGAGGAAGAGGCCTGACCAACTCATTTATCCTACAATATATACTTATAGGAAAAAAGATTTGGACACACAAAGAGATACCCAGAAATGTGTGTGCACAAGTTAGTGCCCTTGTGGGAACACAGTGAGAAGGTAGTCACCTACAAAGCAAGGAGAGAAGCCTCAGGAGAAACCAAACCACCTAGTTTTAGATTTGTAGCCTTCAGATTGTGAGAAAATAAACTTCTGTTTAAATGCTCCAGTGGTGATATTTGCTAGCTCATGTAAGTGATAAATCGAATTCCAGCCTCTGGATTGTCCTGTCATCCCCTTGGAGCTGGAGGTCCTCCTGGTCTGATGAGCAGATAAGGCAAGACACAATGGAGGATTATGAGTGGGAATTTCTATGTACCTCTCTCGGAGGTGAGGCATACTGACATTTACCTTCTATTGGCTAGAACTCAGTCACATGGTTCCACTCAGCTGCAAGGGAGGCTGGGAAATGAGCTCAAGTTAAGTCTTCTGGGAAAAGAAAATGGGTCAATGAGCACTGGTCTCCATTACAAACAGAAAGGACTTAAAGTGTGCCAGAACCTCCTCTGAATCAACCAACCCAGGAGCTTTCTCTGCCTGACTTCCAGTTATACGAACCAATACGGTTCCTTATTAGTTCAACCATCTTGAACCAATCTTCCTATTCATTACAGATGAAAGCATCCTAACTTCTCTTTCCTCCTCTCCCTGAATTGGTTTTAAGGCCACATGGCATGATGAGGGGATGGAGCAGGGTTTTCACTTGGAGTAGAAAGTAGAAGTTAGCACTCAAGATAGTGTGGACTTGGGTCTTTCCCAAAGAAGTTGTGGACAGGGTATGGTGTCCTATAAGATGATTTATAAGTCTGTTAAAGCCAAGTACAGTGGAAACTGATAAATGTTTAAAAATGTAATTTTATTTACTATATGTCCCTCTTCCCCAGATCCCAGTATCTAGCACATTATAGTTGATGAATATTTGTAGAGTGAATGAATAAAGGATGACTGCCTCCAGCCTCATCTGCATCATTTCCATCATTCCCTTTCATCTATCTTCTAATCAGGAGCCCAGCTAGCTCAGTCTGTAGACCATGAGACTCTTCATGTATTTTCTAGTTTAGTCAAATGGGCACATGTGTCCTGCTGACCAGAAATTTCCCTTTGTGTATATTATTTCCTTTACCAGAAGAATCTTTTCCTTATTTCATTCTGGCCAAATCTTACCAGTCCTTTATTTCCCAGTTCAAAGGATCTTTCATGACCAGGACCAGAAACTCCCTCCTGGTCCCCATCTTCCCTTCCTTGGTATATGGAGTATGCCTCACCCCTCTCCTATGCCATTTCCCAACTTCTGCAGGATCTTGCAGTTCTTTATGCTCTTTATGCCTCTGTCTGTTCCCCCCAGTTGACTGAAAGTTCCTTGAGAACAGGCACAGCCTGTTTTGTGTACAGAGCCTAGGACTTAGCTCTCTCTTAGTTGTTGGCAACCATTCTCTTACTTTCTGCCTTTATGAATTTGCCAATTCTAAGTACCTTATATAGCAGGAATCATACAATGTTTGTCCTTTTTTGTCTGGTTCATTTCACTTAGCATAATATTTTCACATTTCATCCATGTTGCAGTGTATATCAGGATTTCTCTCCTTTTAAAGTCTGAATAATATTCCTTTGGATGTCTATAGCACTTTGTTAATCTATTCAGTGATGGACATTTGGGTTCCTTTTACATTTGGGTTATTGTAAATAATGCTGCTTGACTATCATTGTATATACATCTGCTTGATTCCCTGTTTTCATTTCTTTTAGGCATATACTCAAGAGTGGAATTGCTAGATCATGTGGTAATTCTATATTTAACTTTTTGAGTGTCCGCCATATTGTTTTCAATAGCAGTTGGCCATTTTACATTTATTCCCACTATCCCTTCTATTTTAAGCCAGAATTCATCCCCTGTCACAGTTCTCCACCATCTCTCATTCATTTCCACTCCCCAAACATCCACACTGTGTACAAAGCAGGATGTGCCTGTCCCACTTATGAGAGGGAAAAAAAGTTGCGTTAATAGTTAAAAGTGTGGTATTATGCTCTGGTCTGGCAGTAGGTGATTGATGGCCTCCATTACACCCCATTAGATATTTTATTCTTGTTAAATGAAGAGCAGCCAACTTTGTCAAGTATTTTTAGTTCCCTCTGGTCTTATTGGTCCGATCTATTCTTCAGGATGGCCTGTAAATGGCCACATATGGCTGAGTGTCTGCAGGACGGATGGCAGTGCAGCTGGCGTTCATTGGCCACCAATTTACCCCGGCCCCCTTCATTGTGAGCCTGACAGCACCAGGGAGCCTTGTAGATCTAACCAAATATATCTATTTTCTAATTGTCTATTTATCACCTTCTGGGGATTTGTGGGCTTCCTATCTGAAGGCAAAGGGGAGATGGCCTTGAACAATGATCCTTGTCAAGGCTCTCGCTTGCTCTAAATTAGGGCCTAGTTGCTAAATAACTAATTTAGTCCTGCTATCAAGCTGAAAAAGTGGGTATTCAGCGCAAAGTGCCAACTGGGGAATTGATTATGTCTTCTCTCAGCGAGTGTGATAAACCTGCCGCCCAGCCACTGCGGAAGGCTCGAGCTGGCTCCCCCGAGGCGCTGGCATTTCATCACCCGGAGCTGGAGGAGAGGCAGGTCCACACCCCGCGTGACTGTGAGGGCTGGGGTGAGGCCTGCCCGGTCACGGTGTCTTACGGTGTCCAGTCTCGTGGCACCCTCCTAGTCTCCGTTTTCTTCCTGGAGCCGCGGGGATACCTGCTTCTCTCAGAGATGGGATCACGGTGAGAATTGGGGTGGGGAAGGAAGGCTGTCTTGACAGCCTCCATTTCCAATTAGAGTGAGACTGTTGAAGGTAGCCCAGCCCTGGGGTGGAGAAGGTGGGAAAAAAATAAATGGGAAGAGGCGGTCCTTAGGAAAATACATTAATAGCAACTACCAGATTTTCAGTGGAGAAGGGGGTGGGAAGAATGAAATAGAGTTATGATTCAGGGCTTGAGAAATCTAACAACAACACCACCACAATCAATTACTCAGCCCTCCTCACACCAGGCGCTGTGCCAGAAACCATCAGGCCGGTATCTTCTTGAATCTTCTCAACACCCAGGCAGATCAGGGTTCCTACCCCAGTTGGTATTTGGAACAAAGGAATTTCAAAAACCTTACCTAGTCAACTTCTCAGAGGTTGAATGCAGTTGGTAAATCTCTCCCCGCCCCATTTGTTTATGACATCTGGAATGTTTCCAACCTTCCCTCATTCGGATGGTCTTTGAGGAGTACTCTTCTGGATCTGAGGATAGGAATGAGTCACTTCCTGCCTTCAGGGAGCTGCTCTTCCAGTGGGAGAACAGATGGAACCAATGACCCCTTTGTAGCTCAGATCCTTTGAATTGCTTCTTTATCATCATCCTGAATAGATAATACATTCCTACTATTCAGATAACTATATTCAGATAACTTTAAAAATCAATATGGTTTTTAAACTTTATGGAGAAATGAAAGGAAAGTAATTTTAATAAAATGATATACATTTTGATACTCAAGTGTCCATTCATAAATACACTGGAAAGCATAATGAAACACTTGGGTACTTATGCTTACTCATAGTGAATGTTTCAATTTAAGAAAAAGAGATAACTTCCAAATGAATGTCAATGACATTTTCTCTTTGTCTTTGACATTTAGGGAGGGAAAGGATATTGGTAAACACACTTCAAATTGTTTAGAAAGTGACAGCTACAATTGCAGACTGATACCAGAGTGGTAGCAGTGATCCTATATTATCAACAGTGTTGTCATTGATGACGTCATTTTCTGTGACAAGAAAATTCCAAATTGAAGAAAGAATAGGACTTTTTTTTCTATTTAAACTGTTAATCTCAGTTTTCAGGGTGTTTTATTCCTGGAGAAAAATCAGAGTAAATTAAACGAAGCTCCTTTGTGCTTGAAAGATGGAGTTGGAGTCTACATTTAAATCATGATAAACAGTTTTTTACCTGCATGAATGTCTGGTTAGAATTAGATGTAAGGATGCTTGACAACCCGTGCCTTGCTTCCCAATCGCTGGAGCTATTACGGTCCCACTGGGAATCAGTGAACTATATAAAAGACAAGTAAATAAACAAGACAATAATAAGTAGTGAGAACTACAATGATCAGAATAAAACTGGGAAATGCTGAGAGAGCAGGCAAGGATCTGGTGGGAACACACTGGGAGGTCTGTGTTTCTGATTTGGGTTAAGGGGGCCTGTGAACCCTGATGCTCCTGAGAGGGATAGGTAGGAGAGGCACCAGCATTCATTGGAGGCTTTAGGATTCAAAAGAAAGAAGAGATGAGGCTGAGTGCATTGGTCAGGCAGGAGGCTCAGAAAACCCAGACTGGGTGCGGCTGTAACAGTTTCCCAGTGATTTTTGGCTAAGTCACATTTCCTTTGTGAGCCTTGGTTTTCTCAGTTGTTGAATGGAAAGAGCAGCCATCTCATTGGCCCCCTTCCTAATTAATGAGAAAATTCATAGTGATGGGAGCAAGTGCTTTATGTATCCTAAAGTTCTAACTGGCATTGTTTATAGTGGGGGAAATTAGATAAAACGCAGAAGCCTCTGGAAAAAGGGATTGGTTTTTAGAAACTATGTACACTCAATGGAGCATATATCATTCAAATGATGTGAAGTAATAGCTAATACTCAAAGGGTCAGGCAAAACCAAAGCAATAATAAACTCTTAACTTCTGGCTGCAAAATGGAGGCAATCAGAGGGGAGGAGGATGGAGTGGTGGTTGGGGAGGGACCCAAGGGAACATGGTGGAAAATTGTGGGGTCACTGGTGGTGAGCAGAGCCTGAAAATATACGTTTGTAGAGGTTTGAATTTATAATCTCTGGACTAGAGACAAAGATGTAAACCTATTTTACCTCAATAAACATAATTTTTTGGGGAAGTAAAGTGAAAACAGTGAAAAAAAGTCACATAACTTTTTTTCCCACCCTTGCTGCCAATTGTAACCTATTCTCATTGCCAATTGTAGGGCCAAGAGTCAGGTATCTGTGTAGGTTCTTTATTGGTTTTAGCAGTTACACAGACATACCAGGCAGGCCAGTGCTGGAGAGGCTAGGAGCCAGGTGAGTCCCTTAACCCCCCTCACTCCTCCAGGAATCTTCACTCTCTTTCTCTGGTTTCTCTCTCTCTCTCTGGTGTTCTCTCATGCTCTCTAATGCTTGTGCACATGCTCTCAATACTCTGTGCCTCTTAATTCCTTCTTTCCTAGGCCCAAGTGTGCACACTCACACATGCACACACCCATTGGGTCACACAACCCTGAGGAAGATGCAGTACCCCAGGTGCTGGTTATTCAGACCAATGGGGGAAAAGCCTGACTAACTTACCCTACAGGGTTCTAGAAGATAGTCACAGAGTGTTAAATCAGAAAAGCAAGTTACAAAACAATATGGAATATGTGATTCTGTATTAGCAATTAAAAAAGGAAAAGCAAGCAAACAAAAAGCCAAAAGAATTGGAAGGCTGTATACCAAAATGCTGATGTTATTCCTGGAAATTAGAGTTGATTGTCAGCTTCTATATACTCCTCTGTAAAATGAACTGTATTATTTTGTAATAAAAAAATCAAGTCATAGACATGATTTCTATCTATCTGTCTATCTATCTATCTATCTATCTATCTATCTATCTATCTATCTATCTATCTATCTATCTATCTATCTATCTATCTATCTATCTATCTATCATCTATCTATCTATCATCTATCTATTTTTCTTTAAATCACAACCTTGATAAATGATTCTTGGGATACCTCCCTCTCCCTCTTACTTCTGGTGCCCCCTCCATTCTCTCAAACCCTATTCTTTGTTGTTACTAGTCTGTGCTGAGTCCATTAGTCTCTTTCTTTCCTGTGACAGTGTTCTTTCACTGGGTGAGGGACTGTGTTGTTGGAACCAGGCGAACCTTGCTGGTAAGTTTTCAGTCTTAAGATTGTGTTAGGTGGCCAGTCGATATCTATTTGTGGTCTGTCCACGCTTTTTCATTGAAAGTTGACTTCTCCAATCCCATCTCTGTTGTTTTGCTGCTTTAGCTTATGGTTCTGGCATCAGATTTAGGGGTCTCATCCCCTGTCAGTGTTGGTGAAGAGGTTTCTCTGTGGATATAGGCATCTGTGAGTGGTCATTGTGGATCATTTCCTCTGTCTCACTTTGCAGGCCTGTTGTGGGGTCGATGCCCCCCAGTTCTTGGCCTTCCTTTCCTCTCCTGTGGTGTGGGGAGAGGTGCCTAGGTCTCCTAAAAGGTATCTCCGAAATGAAGTCTTGGGTCTTCTAGACCCAGGGAACGTATAGGTGTACCTCGTGACATTGTGTTTCCATAGTTGTTTCTCCTGTCTCATGCACTGTTTCTCTTGATTGTCTGAGAGACAATCTGCTTTGCCAGCTCAAGCTTGTAGACTAGATTTTTTCTGGTCCCTCACCCATTCTATGATGGAGTTTGTAATATGTAAGTTATTCCTCCTCCTGAAGATTAACTGGGGTGAGAGTGAAATGGAAGGGGCATTCCCTGCTCCCTGCCCTCACACCAGTACCTTCCTGCATGGGGGTGGGACCCAGATGGCTGGGCAAAACATGTCTGGACCAACCGGGCTGCAGATGGCCGCTCCATGCAGCAACCATCCACTGGTGGATGGGGCTAAAACCCCAACCTGTCCCCCCCTCCCAGGCTCTCTAGGTTTTGGGGGGCTTACCCAGGAGTCATCATCGCCTTTGTTCCCTGCTGGCAGGGGAGCTCTGACAGCCCAGGACCCAGGTGGGCAAGCAGCTTGCTTAGGGTGCTTGCTGGCAGGTAGGGCTCAAGTCACTGCCCTGCCCCCATGGTGGCTCCTCCCTTCATGGGGGCAGGGCCTGAATGGTTGGGCATGCATCCTCCCAAGCGCCCCCTCGGGTGGGGGCTGGGGGAAACATGCCCCTGCTGATCTGAGCAGCAGATGGTTGCCCTATGCAACAACCATCTGCTGGTAGATGGGGCTAAAATCCTACCCATCCCCCTTCCCAGGCTCTCTGGTTTGAGGGGGCTTACCCGGGGACATTGACACCTTTGCTCCCCGCTTGGTGTTGCCACCAGCCACCATAGCTGACAGTGGGGTGCAGAAGCCCAGAGATCCCCACGCATCTAGACCAGGGACTCACCTGCCTCAGTCTTACCAAGGCACATCCCTAGCAGTCCCCCAGCCCCCAGACCTAGGGCGGGAACCACCAGCATCCATGGGGTGTTGCAACCAGCCACCATGGCTGGCTGTGGGGTGCCAGAGCCCAGAGACCCCCATGCACATAGCCTGTGCACTCATCCGCCTCAGCCTCACTAAGGCGCATCCCTAGCGGTCCCCCAGCCCACAGACCTAGGGCAGGAACTATTGGTGTCTGCAAAGTATTGTGAACAGTCACCATGGCTGGCCATGGGGTGTAGGAGACAGGCTTCTTCTTCCCAAGTGCAGGTCTATTGAGGATGGAGTAATCCCAAGGGGGACCCCTCTGCCCCGAGAGGTGCTCAGCCCCCACCCCCTGTCCACATGGAGGCAGGGGCCGGCTTTCCCAGCCTGAGATCCCTGGCTCGGAGTCCCTGAGACCCTGAGGTCCTGAAGGTATAGGTCTCACCCTTGCCCCCCACCCCTGCCAATGGCCTAGGATATGGCAGGAGTACACTGGATGTCTTCTCCAAGGGTCTGCCTGGTGGGAAAGGACCTGGCTTCTGCCTCCAGCCTGATAAGGTTTACTGGGTTGGGTCTGGAAGGTGGAGCCTACTAATCCTCTCTCCCAGCAGCTCCCTTGGGTGCCCCGTCCCCACCCTTGGACACTGAAAGGGTGGGAAGATCAGACTTCCCAGGGTCTCTAGACCCTGAGATCCTGAGAGCCCGGTGGTGCAGGATTTACCCTATCCCCTGCTGGGGGCTTCCCAGAGGGCCAGGCCTTCAAGGAGTCACCAGCCCACGCTCCCAGCCCAGCTTGGATCAGGGCTGGGCCTAGGAGGTGGGGCCTACAAATCCCCTCTCCCAGTTCTGGACCCCCCCAGGGTCCTGCCCAGCCTCCCCCCCCAACTAAGGGAGTAGGCCAGGTCCCCCAGCCCAAGACCCCTAGACCTTGAGACCACGTGACCCTGTGACCCCGCGGTCCCAGAGCATAGACATGATTTTTAAAGATGCTGGTCACACACCTACCAAGACCCCTGCTCAAATCCCTGGTACTGTGTTTGGAAAAGTAGTCAGTTTACTGTCTCCTTTGTTACATTCTACATGTGACATAAACCACATGACCACCTGCTGTCCAGGGAAAGTTCTTCCTATATTATGATCTTTGTTCTCAGCTCGAGTCAGGCATCTTTAAATTCTTAGAGACAGAACTTACAACAGCCCTAAGAGGTAGATGTTATAACCCCCATTTTACATGGAAGAAAAGTAAAACCTAGAAAGATTAAGTGGTTCACCCCAGTTATAGGTCTTCTAAGTGGGAGAATGTGCATGATGGTTGTATGTCCCTCTATTGAATGACTCTATTATTTGTATTTTTCTCTATCAGATGAGGCTGACTTAAAGTATGAATTGAATTAATGAAGTTCACCTGTGTATGCATGTACCATTGACAGTACATGCTGGTGTAATCGTGTTTAACTCAGGAAGTCAAACTTCAGAGCTAGCTCTGGGAAAACACTTGAGAGATTAATTATTGGCCAAGTTTTCATGTTCCTATGAACACAGCTGAAATTCCTACAGCTTTGTTTCCTCATGGCTGAACATCTGCCTGACTGGAAGACCACCAGGGTAACAGAGAGAAGACTCTGGTTTGCTGTATGTAGAGAACTTGGCAAATATTCCTCCCTGGCTTGGGTCTGGGTCAGGATTTCAACCCTGTTACTGGCCTCTCCCTGCCCACATTGGAACCTGTGATCCTGGTGGGTCAGTCTTGGATAAAGACAGTTGGAGTCCGAAGGGCTGTCACTATGAGGTGCCAGCTTGGGAGGAGAGTCTTGAATTTAGCCAGACTCTAACATTTTATCATTTACCTCTCTAAAAAATGATTTTTCTTCTCCTTCAAGTCCTCACTAAGTCTCTCATGTTTACAGGACTCACTCTCAATCACTTAATTTTGACCCACAAAGCACTACTTGGGGATGACATGTTAGTCTCCAATAACTCCAGTCAGTGCTGTGCTTTAAATGTTTATAAAGGTCACTTGCTGGAGCAAAAATGGAGATAAAAACACTAAGCACAGATTTAGTCATTTTTCCTTATAATTGCAGTGTTGGATGTTGTAAACAAGCCTTTTAAAGATCCCTTTAAAAAACAATACGCTAAGTGGTTACTTCGCAGAGCTCATGAATAGAGATGGGTACTCGGGGCTAGGAGTATAATTTCCAGTGACAGCATCATCCATGGGTGCAAAATGCCCTGTATCCTAAATGACTTCAATGGAAGTGAAGATGATGTGCTTGGGGAAGCTCTGTTAGCTGACTGAGAAGTGGTGCTGGTGGTGACAAAGAAACCAATGTCAAAGATGTATGTAAAGAGAATGAATATAATTGTTTCATGGGTTAAATGTGAATATTAGCATATTAATTCCTATTCATTTGTAATCATGATATTCCTATGTTAAATATATTTCATATCAACTACTTAAATATATGTGTAATTAATAATTTCAATTTATTAAATAAGTAGACCTCTGACCCCTCTCATTTATATTGTTTAAAGCAAAGGCATGCAAATCAATCAAAGCTTTGTTTTGGTGTGTTCTAATAGGAAATACAGATCTCTCTATGTTGGGGATTGTCAGTGAGTGGGCACTGTTGGCCCACTGTGGTCCAGGCATGGTGTCAGGTACACAGTGAGCAGGCTTAATGAGGAATAGCCAGAGTCCTAAACCACCAGCGGAGTCCCTCGGGGTCTGTGTGGGAAGAGGTCTGACTGAGCCTCCTTCCTTCCTTCCTTCCTTCCTTCCTTCCTTCCTTCCTTCCTTCCTTCCTTCCTTCCTTCCTTCCTTCCTTCCTTCCTTCCTTCCTTCCTTCCTTCCTTCCTTCCTTCCTACCTTCCTACCTTCCTTCCTTCCTTCCATTCTTTTTACTAGGTCTCACTATGTTGCCTGGGGTACCACGGACTCAAGCGATCCCCAGCCTCAGACACCCAGGTAGCTGGGATTACAGGTGTGTGCCACCACGCACGGCTATTATTTTAAGACTAGGTCTCACTATGTTGCCTCGGGCAGGTCTCAAACCCGCAGACTCAAGCAATTCCTAGTCTTGGCCTCCCTTCCTAGGCTGGGATTAAAGGTGTGCGCCGCTGCACCCGGCCCCCTTTTTCATTTCTGACAGCGAGGTCTCTGGGGACCAAAAGGAGGTGAGCAGTTGCCCAAGGTTAGACAGAAGAAAACCCAAGGTCTGCAGCAAGGAGAGGGATGACAGCAGGTGCCACAACCTGATCTGATAGCTAAAGACTGTCCTTTCCACATAGCAATGCCCCTACCCCTGCACCTGAGTGTGGCCTCAAGAGACACAAAGAAGTCCCCATAGAGCTCCTGTGGAAGTGTCTGCTCAGTGGGCCAGATGGGTGTGTCAAATGGGGTCGCCATCAATACAGCTAACTATTTTTGCTCAATACGCCCTAAAATAACGTTCAAGCTGCTACAAGAATATTTCAAGCAGTTTAAAATAAACAATTTGAAATAATTACAAAGGATGTAATATCTGGTGCTATACATATAGACATTATAAGATAAAGCTCTCACATTGCTATGTCCAATAAAATACAAATATCATAGCAATTTGATACCCACCACTATCCTTTTAAAAAATACACGAATGAGCTCTTATTTAACAGTAGGAAATTGTATTTCCAATTCACTTCCCCCACAGAATTTTATTCTAATGTAATGTATTTTTATGCTTGAAAGTCTTTTATTGATTTTCCTATCATACTTCTCTGCAACAAAAAGATGTATATAAATTGATTTTTTAATTTTATTTTCTGTGACCATAAGTCTAAGAATTAAAGAAAAATTCTTCTGGATTGAGTTATCATTTCAAGTCATGTAATACAAACTTGATAAAAAATAACATGAAATACTGCAAATTCTGATAAATAATTATTAGCTAAATATTATTGGAAATATTTCTCAATGAAATAGATGGGGCAGGAGTTCATCATATAGCCATGAGGTCTGTATACTAGAAAATTCCAGGGAAAGCTGTTTCCATGATGTTAATCACAACCTCTGGAATTATGCAGTGAGCAACCTGTACAACTCTATGTGTGGTCCTGGTTTTGGAGGGTGGTGTTGAAAGTGCCATTTGTTAAGTTGTTCCTTTATTTGCTTTCCCAGAAGCTCTGACTCAACAGGAAAATGTACCCTGATAGGATTCATATTTCTAGAGTAAGAAGAAAAGGGAGATTATAAGATACGAAGTTTGGGATGGAAAACTGGCGTCACACTTCCACCACAGACAGATCAGTTTTAGGAAAGAAATAATAAGGACCAGGAAATCATTTCTCTTAAAATGATCTGTAGTAGGTATTCCCTGGAGCATCTTTATCCCTGGGGGGGGGGGGGGGGGGGGGGCTGTGAGCCCTGGGACTTTTCCATATGTACCACAAGCACACACCAGGGAGGATACTTTATCGATACTTGCACCTGGAGCTGTTGGTAGAATTTATAGGTTCAGTGCTCTCTGGGAACCAGGTACACAAACACACCAAACACTTAAGAGAAAGGCTTCTGGTTTGCAAAGTAGAGGCTAGGCAGGCCAGGCAAGGAGAGGCCTGGAGACAAAGCACAGGCTGGGAGGCCAGCAGACAACTGAACTTCCCAGACTCCCTATCAATCTTTACACTCTCTTTTTGGCATTCTTCTCCTTAGGGTGACTCTGCCCTTTTAGCCCCACCCTCCCAGGCCCAGGTGTACCCACTTACACATGCGCCTACCCACTGGGCCAGGTGTGTGTAATCATGGGAAGGGCACAATACCATAGATGCTGATCATAGGGGCTAATGGCGGAAGAGCATGAAAAATCCTGATAATTCACTTACCCTACACCACAGTTCAGCTGGCAGAGCCTGCAGGACTGTTTGTGGGACTGACTAGATCAGAGGTTTTCTGCTATTACCCAGATCCTCTGATTCTTGGTCTTGGCAGGCCTTCTCAGCCAGGATCCCAAAATCAACAGAGCACATCACAAAACCCATCCCTGCTGGTGGCTGGCAGATGCCTCCTATCAAACATAGGCAGAGTCTACTAACAGTGCCCACTTGTTTAGTATTGAGTCAGTGCCAGGAATATTCTCAGCATTTTACTAATCCACTTAATCTTCCCTCAAACTTAAAGTAGGTATTATTCTACAATGGGAAAACAGACACTTGCATTTATTAAATAACCTGCTCAAAGTCTCACAAGGCCATGTGGAGAAGGGAGCTTTGAAACCTAGGGCAAGTCAGAGGTTGACACTGCAGGCTCCTTTCCTAACCTAGCAAGTCTCCTTACAACATGAAAGGAGGGCACTGGCTTCAGCAGCGCATATACTAAAATTGGAATGATACAGAGAAGATCAGCATTGCCCCTACGTAAGGATGATAAAGTGGAAGGAGGGTGAACTATTTATTTAGGGCCTGCTGTCAGCCAGGTACTCGGCACATGATCACATTTAACTCTCACTGCCATCCCACGGGGGTGGGGTGGGGGGGAAGAGACTATTATTTTCTTGCTAGGAGGAAGAAATAGAAGCCCAAAGTCATGAGCTGGCCTCTGACCCCCGCCCTCTGACCCTCTGACCCTGGTGTTCATCCACCGGAGAACAACCTCTTTCCTGTCCCTTGGGGGCACTAGTGGTCCAGCCCACGGCTAGGTCCTTAACACAGAGTCCCTTCCCCTTTCTTATAACTCCTTTTGCATAAACTACCCTGAAAAAAAATAAGGTTTATCAAGAACAATAAAACACTGTTGGAAAATTTGGCTTCTGAGTTCATTTGTTCTAGCCCCACATCTTCCAAAATTATTTTATTTCATTTTAAGAATGCCTCTGAACTCTGGTCATGGGCAAGGTGCCCAGCGTGGTGCTACTAAAGGTGCTGGAGAGTAAGGCAAAGGTGGTCTCTGAACTCTGTTCCTGCCACTTGACATGTGGGGTCTTCAAATCCAGAAAGACAGTGGTCAGTGTGGAGCCACAGGAGCTGAGGTGGGAGCTCATTCTGATGGGGCATCATGATGGAACTTGAACAAGGATATCATTGTTGTTTGGTTCAGTCATGTAAAGTAGCTTAATCTAAAGGATCTGGACATGGTTTTAGTGTGGTGTGCTCATTTCCATCATGTCTCCTGATTGGGAGCCCCTAGGTTACATGTGTGCCAAGCTTCATGGTTGATTGGACAAACTATTAGTCAATGAGCAATTTGACTTTTAAGAGTATTATTTTGGGAGAATAATTCCAGCTAATTACACTTTGGTTCCTCAAAGCAATAGAACAAGAATTAGTTCTTTTTTTTTGAGACTGGGTCTCGCTATTTTTGCCCATGGAACCTCAGGCTTACTCTGCCCAAGGTACCACAGACTCAAGCAATCCCCAGCCTCAGCTTCCCGGTTAGCTGGGATTACAGGCATGCTACCACGCCCAGCTTTTTGGGGGGACTAGGTCTTGCTGTGTTGCCCCGGGTGGGACTTGAACCATGATCCCCAGCCCCAGCCACTTCATAGACGGAAGCTTACAGGCATGTGCCACCATGCCCAGCAAAGAATTAGTTCTTGACCAGATCACCCTCCTCATTTCCCTAGCAAGTGGGCGCCCTCCAGGGCTCTACTGAATGATGTCATCTCAGGGCTCTGCGGACTCCATCAGGAACTCCATGGGGGTTATCAAACTTGACTTCCAGAAATCCTGTGCCCTCACCAGCTTCCACAAGGCTGCTCCTGAGACAGCCCAGGAATTGGGCGAAGCCTCACCAAGGACAGTGGATTATGGTGGTACTTGTAACATGAGTACCACTCACTGAGTTCCTGTTGTGTAGCAGCATAGCATTTGCAAACTAGGGAATGTTGGGCCCATTTCACTGAAGAGGAGACTGAGGCCCAGAACAGTAGCATCAGAATTTAAACCAAGGTCTCCCTGATTGTATGTTTGTTCTCTGCATGCCTTCTCTTGAGCTAACTCCTCTTGGAGTTAGCTCCCTCCCTGCCCCTCTGCCCCCTCCCTGTCTGCACCCTCTAAAGTACATTATCTATCACTAAACATAGCTCAGAGTTGTTGGAAGAATGAATTTCTTTGCTCAACTTGGCATTAACTCAGCGTCAGTGTGTGGCCTCTCTGAACCTGAGGTTCCTCATCTTTAGAATGACTGAATTCTCAGGAACTTTGCATTCCCAAAGTCCTGTGCTTCAAATGCCACAGTAAATTTGGAGACTTTGTGGAGCTGCCACCATTTCATATTCTCCCCAACTTGACCTTTTCTTAAATTCATTTCATTAATTCTCTTATTCATAAGAATGCGTTTTCATTTCATGGTTCCTATGTTTAGTGCTTTCTCCTGATGATGCTTTCCTTCCCCGGTATAATTTTTTGTTCCATTAATTTCCAAGGACCATTTTGCCAGATCAGAGTGTTAAGAATCATTCACACCTCTTCCATTTGTCTAACCAACCGCTCATCCATTTCTCTCCAGAAATAATTGTATATGGTTCAATAAGTTTATTGTTCAAATCTGTTTACACTTCAGGATGCATCTCATCAGGGTTTGCTATAAAGGGTGGAAGTCAGTTTCCAATTATCATTATTATATCTGTTTCTCCAAGTTTTCCAAGTATTCTTTTTTTTTTCACCATTAGGAATGGTTTTTAATTTTTTTAAATTTACTTTTATTTCATATTTGAAAACAGACCTTAAGCAAGAGAAGCACCAGTTCTTTTCAATATTTTTTTGCCCCTTTTTCTCCCACTCACTGGTCCATTGACTCTGCTGGGTGTGATGCTGGGCTTATTCTGTCTCTGGCACAACTCTGCCTCTTTTGAGAAGTCCCCATCAAGGACTTACCTAGTCTTTGTGGCTCTCTCACGCTGAAGACAAAGTGTGCATGAAGACCTAAACAAGGTGCCGGGCACGGTGGCTCGTGCCTGTAAGCTTCAGCCTATGAAGCGGCCAGGACCAGGGATTGTGGCACAAGTCCCACTCGGGGCAACATAGTGAGACCTAGTTCCAAAAAAAATATAGTGGGGCGTGGTGGCGCATGCCTGTCATCCCAGCTACCTGGGAAGCTGAGGCTGGGGATTGCTTGAGTCTGTGGTTCCCTGGGCAAAGTGAGCCTGTGGTTCCATGGGCAAATAGCGAGACCTAGTCTAAACAACAACAACAACAACAACAAAAACCTAAACAAGGAGAACAGGAAGAGAAGAAAGAAAAAGAAGCAGACACAGACGTCTAAGAGCAAGGGCAGGAGAGAGATTTTACACATAAAGATATTTCCCAGTCCAGGGCTGAGGGCAAACCAGTTGTCAAACTCGACCCTGTGGCTGCTGCTGAAAGCTCCTGGAGATAGGAGTGACAGACATAAGAGCCTGGGATTTAGGGACCTGAGTGTGGGTTCCAGTGCTGTTCTGCCAATTAGAAGCTGGAGAGAGTCCATCCCTTCACCTCTCTGCCTGTTTCACATGGAACTGATATAGTTCTTGCTTTATAGGGCCTTGTGGGTATTTATTCACTAGCCATTATTGATTTGTTAATTTCCTGCAGTGTGCCAAGCTCTGTACTAAGCATTGAAGATATAGCAGAGAGAAAACCCAGTTTCTATCTATGTACTTATGGAGTTGTGGTCAGGGCTGGCATATATCTATGTATTAATTACTCATGTGAAATCCACAAGGTCTCCAGGATAGTTCATAAAGTTCTGGAGGGGAGTCCTGGGGATTTGTGGTGAGGAGAAGGGAGAGCGTGGCAGGCAGAGACCTCTAAGCTGGGCGAACAGGGTGGGGAGCCTGGTTGGTTTGCAAGGAAGGTGGTGGGAGAGGGTGCAGATGATACCTGCTCATTATAGGTAAAAGGGCTCTCTGCTTTGGGGCGACAGGTTTCCCAAATGCTTTCCCCACCACTTCCTATTGGGAGTGGAGCCATTTCATGCTTCCTGTCCAACTGTGAATGGCAGTGACAGGCCCAGCAAGAAGGAGGTGGGATCAAGGGCCCTAGGGGTTGGGATATTAGGAGCCTGGACCCAAGCAAATGGGGGGTATAACTGTAGGAAGCGCTGATGTGAGGCAACATGAGGTATGAGGTTTTTCTGAAACTGTCTTGAGCTGTGGTTCATAACTTTCAGTATGTATCAGAATTGCCAGGCAGTTTGTCAGATACAAACATGCAGGCCTTGTCCCTGAAGAGGGATTTATTGCATTTAGACCCAGTCTAGGAATCTGCATTGCAATAAAAGTCCCAGGTGGGATCCTCCTGAGAGTCACTGTCCAGTTGCAATTTGGCCTTTTGAGCAAACCTGGGCCTTGTCTGGATTCCTGTAACCTCACTCTGGGGGAGCAGGGCGACTTCTCACAGAACTTTCCTGCTTGGGTCTGACTGTACTAATACTAGCATTTTCCTAGAACCTGAAAACACTGAGCTTCTGGTCAGCTTCATGTAGCAGCATGAAACAGGAACTATGGAGCCAAGGCCTGGTACATAGTTTCAGTGGAGTTGCAAGATCCCAGCCAGATGTGCCATCAGCTGTGAGACTAATACAGCAGGTTCAGTGAACATCTGGCTCCAGCACCCCTGGGTGGCAGATACTCAGAGGAGGAGGGACACCGTTGACTTCCCTGGCTAAAGTGTGGAGGGCTTCTGATTCAGAAAGATGGAGCTCTGGGACTCTGCTAGGCCTAGGGGCCTGTTCTGGGGGCAGGCCCTGGAGGAAGTGAGCCTCCAGGAACCCAGAGGGTTGAGGGGTGGACCACTCTTGACCTTGGAGAGAGCATGCCAACTGTCTTGATTATCAGGGGTTTTCCCAGTTTTAACACTACATATTTTATGTTCTGGGAGACCCCTCAGACCAGGGCCAAATCTGGATGGTGGGTTACCTGTCAGGGAATTCTCCTGGGTGGACTTTTTGGGTGGTCATGGCAGAAACCACAGTCAGGGCTGGAAGTCATTCACACATTCCTGTGTGCTCTTGGGCAAGGATCTTAACTACTCTAGGTTTTCCTTTTCTGACCTATCAAAATTGTGTTCAACTTAAAATGCCATGCGTAGAAAGTCACAAAAACATTTGGGAGCAAGTTACTAAAATACTTGGGTGACATCACAATACTAAAAGATTGAGGAAATATAGAGAGATGGAAGAAAGACAAATATAAAATAAAACAAAACGTGGAATTTGGGGGTTGCCATTGGGATGTGACCACCCCATGACCTGGAGTTCATTCAGCTTTCCTGCATTTGCCCTTCTGGGACCCTGTAGGCTACAGGTGCAAAGGCTTTGTCCCCTGATTTCAGGAACTGCTCCCTACTTGTTAGATGGCAGGATGTCACAGGGAATGCAGCCTCACCTGCTGCCTGAAAAGGAGGGTGGGGAAGAAGCTGGGGGGTGTGTGTGAAGGTTGGAGGGGCCTGCAGGGGTTGGAGAGCTCTGCTGGGATTGCATGGGAACCAGTCAGGCCATCTTGCCACCCCACCTCTGTGTTCCCGCTACTGCTTCCTTTGAAGAAACACCTATTTCTCTTGCATTGCTGGTTTCCTGGATGGAGAATTCCATCTGTGGGGCTCTACAGCCACAATGGCATCTGCTCCCACCTCCACCTGTGTACTTGCTCATCTTCCAGAGGAGGCTCCTAAAGGGCAGTGGAAAGGGTGGGTGAAATGAGTCAGCACCAGCTCCAGGGAGGCCGGCTGGTTTCTACCTAGTGCCCATAAGTGGCACTGAATTACCTGCCAGGCTGAGGGTGCTGTTTGCTGGGGTGGCTGATGGTTTTCTGGGGTGGCTTTCTCTATCTTATTAACTGATACTGATGCCAGGAGTCAGGGTTGACTCAGGGTGCAGCCACCCTTAGAGACCCTCCTGCAGGAAGCGGCGGTGATTGTGGGAGCAAAGAGACAGAATCAGAAACCTGCCCCCAGACCCTGGATGAGGGTTGGAAGTTATTCCAGGTTGGATGGGGTGGAGAGCTGACACAGTAAAGTTGAAACCATTGAAAATATATACTTGGCTTTTTCTGGCCAAGTGAGGGTTTTTTTAAATTAGAAAATCAGTAAAAATACAAATAAAAATAAGTAAAATCCTGGCAATCCCACCACCTAGCACCCATCTCCTTTAAAATTATGGTGTATTTTCTCTCAGGATCTATTTCTAAACACAACCTGAACCTTTATGTTTGCGGGCTTCAAGGCAAGAGTACTATTGCAGTTCCACACACACACACATCACATGTTTAAATATTTAACATTTGAATCAATTTTCTAAAAGTTATTTTTCTTCTAAAATATTCAAAATTATTAAGATGATGGGCAAAATTCAAATTACAATTAGTAAATATTAAATATTTAGATCAAAGTTATTCCAGCAAAGCTGAAATTTTTCATTTAATTTTTAAACATTTGATTAAATTAAATTAAATATTAAACGCTATGCTATTTTAATGGTCAAGGACCATCTAGATGTCAATGTAAAGAATTGGTATTGTATTTTCACGCATATTATGTCTAGACCTACAATATACAAATTTAAGAGGAAAATGAATTATTTGCTATTGCAAAATATTCCTCAGCTGTTATGTGCAGCTGTTGCAAATATTGTGCTAATTAGGGAGGACCTCGGGAACCACCAATTGGAACATGAAGAAAAGCCAGGAAATGGACATTTGGCACTACTGGGAGATAATGCTTTGTTATGCAAGAAAAGATTGCATTTCATGCTATCTGAGAGGAAGTATTTGACAAATTAATTTGTCTTTTCTCTTAAGCATGTCTGCTGCTCACATCTTCCCTGCACCCTAAAGCCATGGTTTTCTCTAGTGGCTGCTGCAACCCCATCCGAGCACTGTCAGGTGTTCACAGTCAATCTGCTTTTGTTTCAAGATTGAGGGCAAGAGATGGAGACACATTTCCTGGGACTTGAACGATGCAAGCTTTGACTTGCTGCTGAAGGTTCCTATGAACCCTTAGCTATCCAGGACTGCGCTCCAGATCCCAGTAACCAAAGTGTGATAACTATTTGTGTGTGTTTATGAAATGTAGAACATCTTAAATTGTGGGATCCAAGGCAGGAACCAGACTTTTCCAGCTTTAAGGTCTAATGATATAGATCAATGATAAAAAGATTATCTATTACATATGTGATGTATTATATATTATACACTACATAGTATATCATATTTAATTCTGCAATGTTAAGGATATACTACATGTATCATTTTCCCGATGTTCTCTTCTAGCATGAGCATTTTCTTTATAATCTTTTAAGTATTATTTGTAATAATTGCACAATATTCCATAAAGCAGATATGTCATTGTTTTCAATCAGACCACTACTGTTGAAATTTATGTTATTTCTAATTTTTCTCTCTTATAAACAATACTACGTTGAACATCCCTGTGCTCCATTTCTGGAAGGGGTACCCCCTAGGTCAAAAGGCTATCCACTATGTACACAGAATTAAAGGGAGGGCTGCTTTTAAAACCCCACATTAATTTGATAACGCTTACAAAATTTTTGTTCATTGATGTAATATGGATTTATAACATTTTATAGTTTTAGGTGTACAGCCTTACAAATCAGTATCAAATTATACTACATTATGCTTGTCCCCAAAAGTCTAGTTTTCATCTTGCCCCATGCAGCGGGCTCCCTGTACCCTGCTTCCCCATCCCTCTTCTTCCCTCCTTGCTCCTATCCACAGTTTTGTTCTTATCGTCTAAGAGTTTGTTTTTGTTTTGTTTTGTTCATTAATTCTGTTTCTTTACTACCACGCAGGAATGAGATCATATGGTGTTTGTTTTTCTCCATCTAACACTTCACTAAGCACAATACCCTCCAGGTCCATCTTCCATGTGCAACAAATGCCAGGATTTCATTTCGCTTTTATAGATGAATAGTTTTCCTGTGTCTGTACCACATTGTTTTTGTTGAGCTCTTTTATCCCTTGGAAAGGATTGTCCTAGGGAGACTGAGGACTGCTGGTCTACTATAGAGTTGGCCCAGGGAGTGAAGTCTGGAGGTTTGAATTCGAAATCTATGTGAACTGGGGCGAGCCCTTCCTGGCTGGGCCTCAGTTTCTTCATCTGAATTAAGGGGAATTGCATTAAAATTTTTTCAGAATCCTTTCAAGCCCCCACCACCTGACTCTGGGAGCCCTGGCTGGCTGGGTGAGTGGAGCTCTACCTTCTGGGATTCCATCCATTACACCACTCTGCCCCCTACCGGCCACTTGCCACATGCCAGTGCTGTTCCTGATTGCTGCATGGAAAGCTTCTGGAAGTGTGAACTGAAGGTGAGTCCACCGTCCACTCCAGATCCAGCAAGTGACAATAGACTGAGAAGTGCTGCAATTTCATCTCTGGGAACCAAATTCTTTGGATTTTGCTTTCTGATGTCTCAGTGCATTTGTGCATTCTGTAAATGTTCTTAAGTTCTTCCTTTGTTCCAGAGCTGGGTAAAGGGGCTGTGAACTCATGCTGCACCTGTGGGGGATGCACAATCTAGAAAAAGTGAAAACAGCCACATGTTACTACTAGACAGAGCAGAAATAGAGGTGCAGAGATATTGTTTCAGATGACTTGCCTGATATTAGGCTTCTAAAACCCTGATATTCATTTATTTCAATGAAGACCCCAATTAAATGCTTGTCCTGTGTTGAAGAGTCTCCCTCCAAAATTTGTGTCTACCTGGAAGCTATGAATGTGATATAGGGTATCTGCAGATGTAATCAAGCTAAGATGGCATCATACAAGTGGGCCCTAATCCAGTGACTGGTGTTTTTTTAAGTAGAGAAAACAGAGACACAGATCAGGGGGGAGGGGGGAAACACAGACAAAATGTGGAGACAGGGTTTGGAAGGACATAGCTACAGGCCAAGAAACACCAAGGGTTGTCAAGAGCCACCAGAAGCTGGACGCTAAGGGGGATTCCTTCCCTAGAACCTCTAAAGAGAACAGGGCCCTGCTGACACTTTGATTTGGGACTTCCAGACTCCAGGATTGTGAGAGGAGAAATTCCTGTTCAGAGTTCCACAGTTTGTGATAATTTGTTGTAGCAGTCCCGAGTAACAGTGGTGACTCCTTAAGGATGAAGGCTAGCAAATAGAGGTGACAAGAATCTAGCTGTGTGTGTGTGTGTGTGTGTGAGAGAGAGTGTGTGTATTGTGAGTGTATGTATGCATGAGTGTGTGAGGGTGTGTATCTCTGTCTGTGGGTGAGTGGGAGGAGCTGGAATATTCAAGTGCTATGTCTCTCCAGGCTACTGACAGGCTGTGTGACCCTGGGTGAGACCCTTTCCCTCTCTGGGTGTTGGTTTCTTGGTCTGCATAGGAAGGACTAAACTAGTTCGGTGGTTTTTACAATTCATTAAGCTGCTGTTTCCTAGTAGTAGATGCTTTGAGTCAGTGCTAAAACCCTTTTTGAGAATCAGAACTCTTTTTTCTCGATGCAAGTAAACACAGCAACCTATACAGAGAGTGGTTGAAGTGAGGGGTGTGCTCACAGCACCTAGGCCTCTGGAGCTTGTCTGAGGATTCCTGACCCATCTCCAGGGCACTGGGCAGTCCTCTGCCCTGCCCAGCCCTCTGGCTGGAGCAAGATACAGTTGATATTAAATGACTGCAGATAACAGTTCAGAACTGTCATGTCTTTTAAATTTGTGAACAGGAAGGCTTGTTTAGTCTTTAGGGTATACAAGCATCAGACCATGGAACTTTGCCATTGGCACAGAAAGGTAAGTATATTTGTTTCTTATGGCCATTGTAACAAATTATCACCAACTTGGTGGATTTAAACAAGATTTTTGTTCTCTCACTGCCCTTGAAACTGGAAGTTCAACATCAGTTCTACCAGACCTAAATCGTAGTTTCTGGCATGATGTGATCCCTTTGGAGGCTTCACAGGAGTATCTGCTCTTTGTCTCTTCCAGTTTGGGTGATGCTGGTTTTCGACCATTTCACTCCAGTGTCTGCATTTGTGGTCATTATTGTTCCTTTTGTGATGGGGAGATGGAGCAAGAATAAATTAAGAATGTGATAGCCACTATAGGACATGTAGGAGATTATTATAAACAAACAAAACTCACTATAAACCCACTACCCAATGACTCCCCATTGTCAATACTTGTTTCCTGCTAGCATTTTTTCTCCATAGATTTCATTCTTCATTCTGTTTTGTAAGCCTGCTTAAAAACAAACAAACAAACAAACAAACAACCTTAATGAATCATTTTGTGTTAATAATGGTTTTAGATAGTTAAATGTTAAATTGGATATATAATATCCTGTCAGAGGTTGTATCATACTTTAACCAATCCCTAGCGATCAGTTATTTAGAGTCTTTAAAAAAAAAAAAACAAACTACTGTAAGCAGTTTCTGAAATAATATTTCTAAAATTCTTACATCTTTATTACACTGTTAATTATTTTCTTGGGGCAAATTCCTGGGTTTGGAGTTGCAGTGTCAGAGGGTAAGCTCATTTTAACAGCCAAATTTGCCCTCCACAAAGGTCAGCCTGATTTGTATTCTCAGTAGCAGTGTTTGAAAATGCCTGAATCTCCCCACATTCACCAGTGTTGACTTTTATCACCTTCTAATCTTTGTAAATTTGATAATCAAAAAATGGTCTCTGGCTGGTTTAATTTGTATTTCTAAGATGATTAGAGATTTTGGACACATTTTTCCCCTGTGTTTACAGGCTGTGCGTTTGTGTGCGTTCGTGTGTGTGCGTGTGTTATGTATGTTTGTATATGTGTGTGTGTGTATCTTTCCTGGTAAAATGTCTGATGTGTGTTTTCTTGATATATTTGTAAGACTGAAGGTGGGACCCCAATATGGGGAGTATTAAAATTTAGGAGTTGATGCCATAACTGTGTCTGAAAAACACAGAGGTAAAAGAGGCCTAAACAGGAAGGGTACTTTTACTTTGTTGCAAATTCGGGTGTGGACCCAGAAGAGAGAGAATGTATCACCTAGAGGATATGTAAAGGGAAATTGGAGCCTTTGGCTTTTAAGAGATAGAAAAAAAAAAGATAAAAAAGAAAGGAGCAGAGACTACAGCAGAGACCTTTTGGGGAGAGGAGAGACTAGAATGGCAGACGGGTAAAGAGTAGCTCGAGTGATCGGGCTGGGCAGACGCCCCCTGGAAGAGTGAACTGGTGGTAGCAAGGAGCCATGGTGGCCAGCAGAAGAGTGGCTGGTGTGGAGAGCGTGGCACCGCAGCAAGGTGGCATAGTGAACTGGTACCTGGAGATGGCCAGAGATTTGGAAAGCTGATTTGTGCATCAGCAATTGTGGGAAAAGGTTTGAAGCACCTTGGAGAAGCGGAGCAGCTGGGAACACTGGAGAAAGAAACAAAGAGAAGACGCTGGAGAAAGACTGGAGAAAAATTTGCAGAGTGCCTGCCTCAGGTTTGGATACCATCATGGACATGTGTCTTTGGGACATTTGATACTGAAAATGGTGACTGGGGTAAGATAACTGGCCACTTTTGGCTTTAAGGACTTTCTATTTTCCTGTTAATATTCCCTTGTAAATAAACCCTGTTGTTAAACTGCATTTGAGTAGCAACTGCTAAGTGCGGATGGTATGAACCTGAGGGAACTTGGATGGCAGAAGGCGCATTTTGAATGTGGCATGTTGGTTGATGGCTTCTGCTCCTTTTGAGCCGATATCAAGACCATCTGCTCTACCAGCATATAATGACCCATTATTGACGAGAAAGTTGAGGTTCAGTGAGGGTAAGTGACTTGCACAGGGCCACTTGGATCCAAAAGTGCTGGAACTGAGACCTGGGTCCTTGGCTCTATCTTCACCTAGCACTTTGTCCACTGTGTCATGCTGATAGATGACCCTTTGCGATGGTTCTGGGGGCAAAAAAATCAAGCCTGCCTTGTTTCAATTTAATCTTGATTCTTAAAATAATCTATCCTGTAACATACAGTAGTGTTAGCAGAGAAAATATGTTCTGCCACTTACTGCTAAGGGAGCTGGAGATCTGCGGTGGGCTGTGACCCTTTAAGAGCGTGCCCTCCATTCTGATAAATCAGGTCCTGGAAGGCTGTGAGGGAGATTAGTGCTGACGTGTGTGGGGACAGTTAGCACGATTATTAACAGGACATCATGGCTGGAGACAGCTGGCTTGGCGTGTACATGATCTCCCGGAGACCCCGTATCAGGGCTGGACTCTGAGAATACCCTGAACTGGGGGATTGTCCAATCACTCTGCCTCATTCCCCAGGGGTAGTAGCATCCATCCATCCCACTCTACCCTGTCAGCCTTGTGGCCACTTCAGTGCCTGAGATGAGAAAGAACTGGAGCCCAAACTAGGCTTACCTGTCACCCTAGGCACATCCATTCTCCTCTTTGCCTTAGTTTTCCAATTAGTCAGTTGGACTTTTCCAAAGACTCTCCTGAGTCTTTTTTTTTTTTTTTGGAGACTAGGTCTCGCTATTTTTGCCCGTGGAACCACAGGCTCACGTTGCCTGGGGTACCACAGACTCAAGCAATCCCCAGCCTCAGCTTCCCAGGTAGCTAGGATTACAGGCATGTGCCACCATGCCCAGCTATTTTTGGGACTAGGTTTCGCTGTGCTGCCCCCAGGGGGAGACTCAAACTGCGATCCCCAGACCCCGCCGCAACCCCATAAGCTGTCGCTTACAGGCATGCGCCACCGTGCCCGGCTCTCCTGAGTCTTAATTGGCTTGTCTACCCCTGAATTTTTCTGCCTCTTGGTTGTTTGAGAAGCTGCAGCCCCACAGAATGAGGTGCTGAGTGGGTGTACCCTTTGGGCTTCACCCCATGTCAGGTACAGATGCTGGTCTCCAAGAACCCAGGGCTTTCTCTCATGCCTTACTTTCCCTTCTGCGTTGTCATGCAGTTATGTGGGTGGGAAGGAATGTCAGGAATCCCATGCTATCTCATGACTTTTGGGTCTCTCCCCTGCTCTGTATCCATGTCTGATGTTTGGTTGGGGGCTCACTGTGTCCTTGGTCAAAGGGAGCGGAGGGCTGTCTGCATTCTGGAAGACACCCACCTGGCTGTCATCTCTAAGACACATAATCCTGTCTGCCTTCCAGACTGATGCCCAAAGGCTGTGGGTCCATAGGTCTCCTCTCAAGACAGATCTTTCCAGAAGTGGTATAGGATCAGCTATGTTAGAGGCTGCTTAGGCACACAGAGAGAAAACAGCTGCTCGTACTTGCAGCCGGAAACTTTCCAAGACTCCCCCAGGTCCTCTCTGCTCAGGTATACCCCACTGTATTTCCCCTCTGCTGGCCCTAGCCATGGGAACTCCATGGGCTGTGCCTCCCATGTTTTCCCCACTTTCAGATCTCCCCAAATCCACCTGACATTTCTGTTATTTCTCTAACACTGTCCTCAGCAAGGGGAAGGGAAGGGTTCCAGTCTCTTCTAAAGGACACCCTAGGATCAAACTTCTGACCCTCTTCCTTTCCCCCAGTGTAGGGAGTTTTTAATGGGGTGGGGAAAAGATGACCCTAACAAATGATGCTGCAGTCTCCATCCTTTTATCTTATAGTACCCCCGGGCCCTCTACCCCGTGTTCTTTTAAACAGCTCTCTGCTTCTTCTGAGGCAGCTGAATTGCCTTTGATGCAGTGAGAGGCAAGAACAAAAGTTATAAGAAAACACAGAAGCAAAAATACCAGTGAGTGGCCCCAATATTATCCAATCACACTGAAACAGAACACTTGGTGAGTTGGTGCTGCCTTTATGACTGATTTTGATTTATCCACTGTGCCTTTCCTGGAGCCACACCTGGATGCCAGAAGTCCAGCTTTCCTTCAGTTAGAAACCACCCTAGCATCTGCACATACTATTCCTCTGGCTGCTGCTCTCATTCCAGACCCAGGGCTGTCAGGGGACTCCCAAGGTGCTGGTACCTACTGAGATCACAGAATCCAAGATGGTGATCTCAGTCCACTGCCCCTTCTCTGAGTCCCTGGTCATGGCTCTTCCTCTGGCCTCTGTACCCCAACACAGGGTGGAGGCATGTGTTGGGAGGGCGCTGTTGGCAGGGTGGTCTCTTCTCTTCAGTTTTTATTGATATCTTGGGATCTTTGCATCCATGCATGCACTATTGATGTACATATACAAAGATGATTATTTTTTATTTTTCTCTTTATAGAAATATTTACATTCTACCAAATATATTTCTGACATAATTTTCAACAGTTGCATAGTATTCCAGTAGGTACTGAAATGTAGTCAACTGTCCCTATTGTTGGACATTAAGGTACTTCTATTTTTTATATTATTAAAGTGAACAATATGACATTTCTGACACTTGACTGCTCTTGACCTAATAAAGGGCAAGTTCATATGGTTTGATATAATGTAAATAATGCTGTGCTGAATATCCCTAGATTAATATTTCCATAATTTTTCCAATGACTCGCTTGGATTCCTAAACATTCCCAAAAATTTGCAGAGTTAACAAGGGTGTATGGTTTTAGGCAGAATTTTCTTTAATATATTGACCTCTGGACATATGTCCAAAACTGGCCAGGAGAAATAAGGGAGAGGGTGAGGAACTATCTCAGCAGTGGGCTGCTGGGTATCCTTAAAAGAGGCCTGGATTGGCCCTCAAATGATGAGGCAGAAGTCCTCATCAGCTGATTTCTTGCCTCCCTTGGGTGTGACCCTGGACCATTTACAGTATAAAGGTAAAACTTACTCTGGAGAGCAATTAATAGGGTTTTCATAATGGGACAAATGGGTTCTGTTTCAAAACTAGGCTTGAGCGCTCAGAATCCTATCCAGTTTTCCTCAGCCTTTGAAAATCTTTGCCAGAGTTCAGGATCCTCTGAGCCTTGAGATTAGAAACCCCCCTTTCCTGGGAAAGGTGACTCAGAGATGAAGGCTTTTAAAAGGCCTTACAATTGCCTCTGTGGTTTTAAAATGTTTAAAAATGCGACTTGGCCTTGAGGGTGGACCCAGGCTTGACTGTGGAGGGAGGTTCTGATGGATTCTGGGCAGCAGAACTACCCAACCAGTGAAGCGTGCAGGCTGAATTTTAAAAATAATTGTCCTTTTTAATGATGTAAAACATGTCATCTAGATTAAAAAATAAACACACTTTATTACTTTCCCAGTCCTTTCTTCCTCCCTCCCAGGGCCAGATGGGGATTGCTTGAATATTTCTGGCGTATTTCACATATTTAATAACGCCCTTAGAGGGTCTTCCAGATCTGATGAAAACGTGGGCTTGAACTCATAAGCACAGTTCACAGAGAAAGCCTGTGGTAGGTGTGTATGCTGGGGGTGGGAACGCATCCTATTTTGGAAGCAGTAGGCCCACAAGTCGAAAGGCATGTGCTTTTTATTTTGAGCAACAAAGGAAATTGTTTCTCTGTCCCCCCCTCTTGGTGGAGGGGGGATGTGGGGGAAAGAAAGGCAACAAGAAATCACAGCAACTAAGCAAACTGCTGCTTCAGGGGACAGCCAGGCCCTCCCCGCCAGCTTTCCGCCAGCTCTCTCCAGCTGCAGCAAATCCAAGAAAATAATTAGAGCTTTAACTTATTGATACATCTTCTCTATAGATATTATAGATCGAACAATTGCGCCTTTTAATTGATGCACGCCGAGTCCTCGGCCAGGTGCGGGTCCGGGCCACCGCGGGCAGGAGGAGGGGTGCAGGGGCCCCCACGACCGGCCGAGCGGGCCCCTCGCGGAGCGGGGACCCCAGGCTGGCTGTCAGCCCCGCGGCGGCGGCAGAACAATGGCTCGTGTCCTCGCGAGCGAGCGCCAGGCCCCGGCGGGCTGCGTCGGAGCGGGCGCACCTGGGTGATGGGCACCTCCCGAGACTCCCCGGGACTGCGGGCCTGACAGGCGCGAGGCGGCTCCTTAATAGACTGCGGGAGTGTTCTCCGGGAGAAGTCTGCGGCGGTCCCCGAGGAGAGATCATCAGGCAGAGTGGTCCCCGGAGCAGGATTTATTAGCAGACAGGATGGGGAAGTTGATTAGCCTCCGCGGCTGAACGGACATCCTGTCAGACAGGCCTCTTAATCCAATCACTTACCTGTCTAGGGGGAGCCCGGCACCCGCAGCCCGGCGCTAGCCTCCCCCGCCGCCCCGCGGGGGCCGCTGCTACCTGCGTCCCGGAAGGCAGCGCTGCCCACCAGGCGCAGCCGGCGTGTCCCCGGGCCGGCCGCCTATGTGCGGGTCTCCGCTTCGCGTCTGTCGAGTCAACCTGCTGGTCACTTCCGGAATCGCCGTCCTGGTGGTGACCTTCCTCGGACGGGAGACCTCCCCTTCTGTAGCGCCCTAGTCTCCAGTCACCTCCGCCGGGGTCTGGTCTCACTGGACCCTGAACCATCTTTCCAGCTTCACCCCACCCTGGGTCCTGGCCCCGAAGCCTCTGCTCTGTGCAAACTCAGCTAATGCCCCCATTTTTCTTTCTTTCTTTTTTGAGACTAGGTCTTGCTATTTTTGCCCGTGGAACCGCAGGCGCTCGTTGCCCGGGGTACCACAGACTCAAGCAATCCCCAGTCTCAGCTTCCCAGGTAGCTGGGATTACAGGCGCGCGCCACCACGTCCAGCTATTTTTTTGGGACTAGGTCTCTCTGTGTTGCCCTGGGCAGGAATCGAACCGCAGTCCCCAGACTCCACAGGCTGTCGCTTCCAGGCACCGGCCACCGTGCCCAGCTAATTCCCCCATTTTCCTAGGACTTCTGGTTGCATCCTGTGCCCCCTAAAGGAGTCTTCCTAGAATGTGCTCGCTCTCATTTTCCTCCCAAATCCTCCCATGTCCTTAGAGACGAGGCTCATCTTCCTGGATTACATCCCTACCCATCCTTGCTCCACCATCTCTCCCTCCCAGGAAACTTTTATCTGTGCTGGGGGAGGACCGGAAGCCAACACCTGCCTCCACCACTCATTCTCTCTGTGGACTTGGCAAGTGACTTCGACTGGGCTTCCCCTTTTGTAAAAAGGGGAAGAATACAGGAAGTTCCACATCAGGTGGTTATGAAGATCAGATGAGGGATTCCTGCAGAAAGATGGGTGTGATGCTGGGGCAGGAGCTCCGGGATGGGTGTTTGTCTCATCCTGCATCCGGGAGTGCAATAGGACAAGACCTCCTTCCCTGGGTCAACTTCTTTAGGGTTGGCCTTCATCTTCTTTTTCCCTCTTCTCCACATCCAACCCCCTCCTTTGCCTCTAGCGCCAAGTACAGGGACTCAGTGTTTGTTGAATGAATGCAGAAGTGCTGCTACGTTGCTCATCGAGTGGGGAGTCGTTTCTCTGAATGACCCATTTCTGGTCGATCTGACCATAAAAGAAGCAGAGGGTGAGGGTCTGCTGCTCTGTGGCAGGCATTGAGATGTGTGTTCTCTGCAGCTCTTGTCAAGAGTTTAGGAATTCAGACCCTATTGATCCGCTGCATCTTCAAAGCCATCAATCATCATTAAAGAAACAGGACCTGAGGATGGGGCGGCTGGTACTGGGTAATTTAGAGGCTTTTGCGCACACACAGATGTGGCTAAAGGAAGTCAGTTCAGACAAGCACTGAGCGCTTAGGCAGGGAGGGAAGGAACCTGGGGGACTTGTAGAGCCCAAAGGTAGCTGGCCAGGAAATATATCAAATTGCACTGCTGGGTCACAGGTTTTTGTGGTTGAGTGTCACTGTCTAATGAGTGTTTGACTTTGGCAAGTATGGATGCTGGGGTCTCACCCAGGAGCCTCTGCCTCCTCTTGGTATTTTCCTCTTTTGGCTGCTCACAAACTATCAATCTTGCCTGGTCAATGTCAAGGTCACTGTCTTCCTTTTCGGTCATCTTCCTTAACTCCCTCCCTCCCTCCCTCCAAACAAACAAACAAAATGCCATTTTACAAGTCACAATCATCAGGTGACTCCCCCAGGTCTCAGTGTCTCTGAAAGACTTCTGGGTGTGCCTGTATAAACTTGGGGTGATGGAGCATAGCATTGAATGGCGTTCAGTGCATGTAGGGCCAGGCCAGGACCTGTTCCTGAGTTAGTTATGAGATTGGGGGAAGAGTATTGGATTTTTATTTCACTGGACTTCAGTTTCTTCATCCTTCAAATGGGGATATTCTTTGTTCTACCATCATGGGAGGAGAAATTTAAGGGTAAAATGAGGTGATGGATAGGAATGCAGTTTTGAAAGTCTAGTACCATATAAATTGGAGATGCTATTATGAAACTTTTCCTACACCGTTGATTATCCTCAGTGCTGGATGCTGGGAAGGTCGAGGTGGTCGAGGCTCAGCTTGTCCTCAGAGGATCCATCTGCTAATGAGAGAGACACTGTGGGAACACCCACTAAGGCTCCTGACAGGAGGAAGTCAGCACTCTGAAAGGGACCGGTAATGTGTTATGAGAGGTCACAGAAGCCAGGGAGGAGACATGCTCCTTGCCAACCCGGGGGCAGCCAGACTCAGGGGGAAGGAATATGCTGCAGCAGCTCGCGGGACCATGGCGTGGAGTGGCTGGGGAAGGGGTAATGTGGAGGCCACAGCAAGGGTGACGTCCAGGGACAGGAAGGTAGGTGTGCGGTGGACAGGGGGAAAGATGCAGTGGGAAAAGCAGATGGCAGCCAGATATGGAAGTGGGCTAGGAGTCTATTCATTTGAGGCAAAGGTTCTCAGCAGGGAGGAACTCACAGTAGGGAAGTGACAAGGTCAGGTGTATTCTGGAGCTTTGGCAAGATGGCAGGTAATGTGACAGCACAGACTATAGGGGTGGCAGGAAACTACTTCAATAGCAGCTGAGAGATGGGAGGTCTGAAGACCTAGGAATGGTGGGATCTCCTACCCTCCTGGAGCTGGATCTTGAGGGTAGCAGGGAGCAGAGGCAGAGGACATGGGCATTAAGGGAACCTAAAACAGAATGGAGGAGACCCTGGTCTGCTCTGTAATCCAAACAGGTAGCAGCCTGTTTGCAGGAAGGCCTGTTTATTTGGATGCTGTGAATACTCCTCTGACACCAAGATGAACATATGGTACCTGTATTCCCAGAGGAGAGCGATACCTAGTAGGAATATTTCAGGGCCCTCCCATTGCACCACCAGCACAGGGATTAACCACAGAAACAATGTGTACCCTGAGGACCACTAGTGGAGCCTAGAGGGTGGGCTGTGGCTCTTCTACTGCTCAGCTCTTCAGATCTGGCTCTTCTACTGCTCAGCTGTGGAAGCCTAGACATGGGAGGTAACCCGTTTGAAAATGGGGATTGTAGTAATAACCAAAACGTACTTATTAAGTACTTACATGAGTTAGGCACCATGCTCATTGGTTTATGAGTATCATGTCATTTAGTTCTCACAATGCTGCTGGGTAAGGAGGGAAGACATAGCCTCCATGCTATTTTACAGATTGAGGAACCAAGGTCCATGTTAGCACTTTGCAGTTTTTTAAGTTCCTATCCAGCTATTCACAAATACATGCCATATTCCAGACTTGTTGCACACATGTGTCATTATCAGCACAGTCCCGTGAGGTTGACCTGATTTTCTTTCTCATCATAAGGTAGCAAGCCCAGTTAGCCAGAACCCCTTAACAGGGATCTTGGGCGCCCCACTTCCAATCTAGAGATTCATTCTCTCTGCCCAGCAGTAGAGAGGGTTAGGACTAGAAGGTTCTAAGTCCTCTGCCTTTTAGAGATTGAACCTAAAGGCTGCAGAGGCACAGGGCTGTGATCTGAGCAGAATAAACCAGAATTTGTCTGAGATTCCAGAACCATTGATTGAGACCAGGAGCTTGGTTTCTGATAGTCTGAGATCTGAAAGTGCTTCAATATGAATCTGGCGCTGTGGGGGCTTTAGTTTCCTGAGCTGAGCCCACTAGCTGCGTTGCGTTCCTCCCCAGGGCCTTCCAGCAAAGGGGCACCCAGGAATGGTGGTGGAGGAAGAGGAGCCAGTTGTTCCAAATGGAAATGCACTGGGAAAATGAGCACTGCTCTGATCTGCCCAATTGTGTGATGTTGGCCTCTGTACTCAGCAGCCCAGGGCGTGGGAAGAGGGAGAGAGCTGGTGGGGTTAGGGGCAGGGACAATGTTTGAGTAGACTCTGTAGCCCCAGTGCAGAGTATGTGTTCAGTTAATGTGTCTTGTTGAATCAAAAAATAGCTGAGCAGAGGTCCTGCCAGTATCAAGGGGAGGGGAAGGGCAATTTAGGCTGGAGAAACTGTATGAGCAAAGGTTAGGAGGTGATCACAGCAGAAAAGGAGGTAGAAGAGGGTGTTGGAGAACCCAGGAGTAGAGGGACGGAGGAGATGCCTCATTCAAATCTCTTCATTTTGAACCTATTCTGGAGCTCCATCAGCAGCCTTTGAGGACATATTTCAGCTGTATTTGAGTATCTCCAAAGGGAAATACAAATGGCCAAGAGGCACATGAAAAAAATGTTCAACATCATTAGTAATCAGGGAAATGCAAATCAAAACCACATTGAGATACCACCTTACACCAGTAAGAATGGCCCACATCAAAAAATCGGGTAACAACAGGTGCTGGTGTGGATGTGTAGAGAAAGGAACACTCTTACACTGCTGGTGAGAATATTAACTGGTCCAGCCAGTATGGAAAGCAGTGTGGAGGACCCTCAAACTTATGAATATGGAACTGCCATTTGACCCAGCAGTCGCTCTTCTGGAATTCTACCCAAAGGAGACCTCAATGCTTATACAAGGGACACCTGTACTCAGATGTTTAGTGCAGCACTATTTATAATTGCAAGGGCATGGAAACAACCCAAATGTCCCAAGACAGATGAGTGGATAAAAGATGTGGTATATATACACAGTGACATATTACTCATCTATTAAAAATGACAAATTTGACAAATTTATGATAACATGGATGTATCTGGAAGTCATATTAGCAGAAACAAATCAGAAAGAAAAAGACAGAAACCAAATGGTTTCACTAATGTATGGGATATAGGGAAAACAAGCAAAAGGCCAGGAGGAAAATTCCAAAGAAACTAACAACCAAACTTAAGAACACAACCGGGAAGGTGGGGGATGGGGGAGATGGGAGGGAGTAGTCATGAAGGGAAGGTGGTGGGTGAGCTCAGGTGGATACAAAGATGTGAAACATATATATATAATAGCAATTAGAAACATGAATACCTCCAAAGGCAGGATTGACATTCTTTGATATCTTACAGCATTTCTGATGGAAAACAATGAATTTCTTTTTTAAAGTAAATAGCACTGATTCATTTGAGATCCGTGAGATATTCAGTGACCCCCTCAAGCCACCTGTTTCCTTTGTGTTCATTGCTGAGGCTCTGAGGGCCAGGCCATGGAGACTGGTCTTTATTCTCTCTGTGGATGAGGCCCTGGGAGGCCTTTGGTCAGGAGGGCCATGAAAGCTAGAAGTTTGCTCAGGGAAATACTCCATGGACTGAGTCAGGGCAGGTGCCTTAGACACCTCTCTCTGTGATAATGAAGGAACCTGAGGGCAGAGAACCAGTGACAACTATTCCTTAGCTGGTTTAAGCAGTGGCCTTGGGTTTGGGCTGAGCCAAGGTTCATGTAAAACTTTCTGTCTTAGGGTCATCCCAAGTCTGAGTATCATGGAAGCTGGTGCCTCCCCAACTCCATTGTCCCTCGAAAGTCTGTTTTTCTGTAGAACCAGAGATGGCAGATGCAGGAATGTGGGGTCATGGTGAGTCCTCAGCTCTCCCCTAGACCTGATGGAGAAAGAAGCTGGAGGGCTGCAGTAGATGGCCATGATGGGGACTGGCACTCAGTGGGAGAGGCAGTCAGCTCTCCACCCTGAGATCGGGGCTTCACCCACCCCAGGAGCCCTTCTGACCTTTGCATTCTCCAAAAAAAAAGTCAAGGTGACGACAAGACACATCTATCGCATCTCAGCCATCATTGCACTTGAAAGATGGGCCCGGAGCAGGTGGACTGCTTCAATTATGATGGATGAGGACGGTGACAGCTCTCGGGAGAGCTGCAGGAACCTGGCAAGTGTTCACTCAGCTATGACTCCTCTGGTAGCAATTTGACAAGATCAGAGCACTTTATGGAAGTGGAAAGTTTGGGGACCTCGGGGTTTACTCGACCCAGGGACTCTGTCTGCTGAAGCCCTCTGCTGGCAGTGCAGAGTAGGGTCACCAGTGCTGGCAGCTTTCTTAGGAGGGCAGTGGCTGGGGAGGCAGCAACTGCCCTTGGGAGCAGCTCTCACCCATGGGACTTACTGGCTCGGGCCTCGTGCCCCAGGTCTGGGACTTGCCTGCTTCATTTCCCTCTTCCAAGGTTCTGAGAAAGGTTCCCAGCCACTGATGAGGAGACACCAACATATCTCCTCCGAGTCTGACCCCCTGGGGGGCAGTGGGAAATAGAGTAAACAAGAGATTATAGCCTGTCTCACGCACTGTCTCTGGATGAAGAAGTGTCTGGGACCAGGCAGCCCCCTCTGTCTTTGACTGTGAACCTCCCTCTGAGCTTTGGTTGGATTATTTGTTTTTCTGGGTACAGTATATTTTATTGATGGTTCATAACGAGACAGGGCTCTCTAGGTCCTTTTCCTTCTTCAGGGATGAACACTGTCTGGTCATTGTGTTGAATGAGTTGGGAAGGGATTTCCCAACAGCTAAGGACCTCTTTCTTTCTCCTGTGCTCTCACTGGGCTGTGGTTCAGGGGTTCTTATTCTCTGGGGACTCTTAAGTTCCATCATTATGTGGCTGTTGCAAAAATCATTGTCATACTAGGAAATGAGTTTGATTTCCACCACCTTCTTGATGGTATTATTTTTGGCAGCTTTCTTTACTTGGCAGGTCAGATCCATGACCAGCATGCTAAGAGTGGGGATACAGAATCCTATGCTAGTGAGTTTACTGTTCAGCTCAGGGGTGACCTTGTGACCTCACCACAACCTTGGTGGTGCCATCAGAAACAGGGATGGTATTCTGGGCAGCCCTTTGGCCATTACATCATGTTTTCCCAGAGGGGCCATCCATAGTCTCCTGGGTGACGGCAATGACATGAATTTGTCATGAGTCCCCCTCCACAATGCCAAAGTTGTCACAGATGATCTTGGTTGGGGAGCCAGACAGTTGGTGCAGGACACATTGTTGACAACCTTGAAGGTGTTGCCATACATCTCATGGTTCATGCCCATCACAAACATGGGTTATCAGCAGAAGGAGCAGAGATGACCTTTTTGTTTCCACTCATCAAGTGAACCCCAGTCAGCCTTCTCCAAGTTTGTGAAGTCACAAAGGATTCCACAACTTCTTCAGCACCAGCATCACCCAATTTGATATGGACAGGGTCTCACCTATAAGAGAGAGATGAGGTTTTCATCGATAAAAAGCTGTTCCCGCCACATCTCCAAGCCTACGTGCCAGACCACCTCAGATCCTTCTAAGAATGAAAAGGTTGTACAATGTCTCCACTTGTTGGGTGCTTGTTTCATAAGTGAAGGTAAAGAACTTGAACTTGGGAGTTCAGTTGACTGAAACTGCTCCTAGGCTCTGCTGCTTTCCTCCTGGGCGACTTCTAGTAAATCATTTGATCTTTCTGAGTCTCAGTTTCTGTACTGGCAATGTTAGGATTATAATAGTACCTATTTTATAGGGACATTGTGATGAATAGTGAGAGGGTGAGGGTGATGTTGAAAGATTCTTGGTGGTGTTTCTGCCCAGTTGAACATCCTTCCCCAAGAAATGCCCCTGTGGTTCTCAAGACTGCAGGTCACTGCACTACACCTCCTTGCTGACACATGTGACCACGTGGAGCTAATCAGAATCCCTTTCTGGGATTTTATACACCAGCCGGGGCAAAGAAGGCATCTTTCCCCTGTCTCTCTACTACTCAGTTGTAAAAACAGACATAAATTTGAAGATGCTTGCAGGCATGGTGTTGCCTTGAGGGAACAACTCACCCATCAGAAAAATCCGACCTGAAGAGAAGCAGAGCAGTAGAGAGATAGCGCGGGCTACATTTGCATCCCTGGTTCCAGTAAGTTCTTTGTCCCGCATCATCCTAGTTCTTCCTGGGCTTCTCTATTTGAGTGATACCCCTTACATTCCCCTTTTGAATTAAGGATTGGTGTGGATTCATTCACTTGTAACCAAACAGATCTCAAGTAGCATACAGAGCTCAGTGCCTGGCTTCTAGCAAAGGTTCAGAAACTGTTAGATGGACTTGCTTGAGTCAAGTTCTGTGTGGTCTGACATGAGCTCTGAACTTCCAGGTCCATTTGTCTCTAGCCACCTTGTCGTGAGCACTTGTGTGTCCTCTCTGCCACTCAGCCCAGACTCCTGGACTGCCTGTGTGAAGCCTGAAGCTGCTGGGTGGCTTGGGCCTGAGTCTGTCTGGCCCTGAAGGCAACAGCGCCAGCCCATGTGAAACAGCACATGGATAGTGGCAGTTCAGGTGCAGCCTCCTGCCACAGGACACAGACACAATCAAGCTGCCGACATCCTTCTCCATGTCGGGGTCTGATAATGAACAAGTAATTTATGTCCAGGAGTCAGTGGAGCCTATCGCAGGCTGGGGCTGAAATGTTACTACGAGGGATTCCTATGAAGGTCATTGCCCTGCTCTTGTCACTGGTAAGGGTTGTCTGCAAATGGCATCCCCTTGGATGTGTCTCCTGTTCTCCTGGCTTCTTTAGGGGGAAGAAGAGTACACTTTTGAGCCACATCCTTGCTGTAGTCCTGGAATTGGCAATTTCTGACCTCAGACTTCCCGCGGCAAGAAGGGAGATCCAGGGTGAACTGGTGTGAGTAGCTGCGCAGTGTCTGTGAGTGGGGAGGGCAGGAACTGGGCTTCCCTGTTTGGACCAAAAGTGACTCTAAGGACCTTCTGTCTGAGTTAATTTGGATCAAATGGCAGCTAGGACAGGAATCATGTGTTGGGGACAAAGCAACAGAGCATCTCTTTTGAGAATGTGAAAAGAGAAAAGACAAAGGAGAAGACTGGACTAGTGAGCAGGGGAACCTCTTGATGGTTCTCATGGGCCTTAGTTTCTCTGTGTGTGGTGGTAGACTAGAGAGCCTCTGTCATTCTGGAATGTAGGCAGAACATTCTCTTTTAAGCTTGGTAATTGCTGCCTGCTAGTCCACAGGTTACATAAGTACTGTAGAGCAACAGGAGTTCATATTATTGGGAAGATGAAATCGTGTTGAGTCACCAACATAGAACTAAGAGTCCTGTTCTCATAACAGGACAATGTGCTATTATTTTGTGGTTTCTTCAGCTTGGAGCCGTCTATGATTGTCTTCTGAGACTGAGGGAGAATAAAATGGTCTGAGCTTGAATTTCTCATCTTCTGCGTTTGTGTGATTCTACTTAGAGCAGGTTTTTGCCTTCTTGTCTAAGCGGGCCTTTCTGAAAGATTATGGCAGCTTGAAAGAGGCCCGGCTTGGAGCCCTCTGATCATGATGGAACAAGGTCATAGGTGATCATACAAGGTCACAGGCCAAGACCCTGGAGGACAAATGTCTCTGAATTGAGGATTGTCACTCTTGGAGGTTTATTCCTCCAGCCTCTCTTACTAATACCTCTTGGTGCCTTCTGTTGAACATAGTTTGTTAGGGGGATGGGTGAGCAGTGTGCAGAAAGAGGGCAAGCCTAGGTCTCCCTGCTGCAAAGCCCTTGAAGAGGCCATAGGGGCAACTACACCTGCTTCTGGAGGTTAGGATTGTTCTGTCAGGCAGCTTTGTCCAGATAGCTTACTTCAGAGAATTACAGGGATGCTACTGAGGGGTTCCAGCAATTCAGGAAAGAAACACAGAAGAACACCTAACCAGTTGGGAATCTTGCCATCACTGGGTGTTGTGGCCGCAATTGCTACTTCTGTCTAATGTGAACTTGTCTGTGCTCCGTGGAAAGCAATTTCATAGCTCAAGGCAGAAGTCTCCAGAAGTAGTTCTTTTTCCTCTTGGCTGTGTTTTCCGGGTCTTGAACCTGTTTGACCCAAGGAAGAAAATTCAATGTAGCGATTTCTTACTGCATTCTTGCTTTTTCAGAGACTTCTCAGATTTTAGAGCTCTATGACACTCAGGAGTGCTCCCCACCAGTCTTCTCCCTTTCCTGCCAGCTCAGTAGGCTCTGGTAGGAAGGCATTATTACTTTGTCTTGACGTGGAAATCCACTGGGCATCTCTGCACCTGCCCGGAGGGCTGTTCCCACCTTAACACTCAGACTAGTCCATGTCCTCTTCCAGCCGACTTCAGTGCCCCCATCGGGAGCTGTGAGAGTTTCCCGAATGCTCCATGCTCTCTGGGGTTGCAGGGAACAGTCATCCTCTCACATCTGGATGCACTGAATCACCTGTTTTCTGGTGGCCACCTCAGCAGCAGCTCTGTGTATAAACTCAGGGCTCTCCACGCTTATCTGAGGACTTGATGGCATCTTCTCTCTTTCCAGGGGATGTGGCCCAAAGAGGTGGGTGGCTGGCTCAAGGACCTAGCACACCAGCAACTGGGCTGTAGTTGTCTCTGCAGACTCCCTCTCCTGGCTGTAGGTTTGAGAGTCCTTTCCTCATCCTGATGGGTGACTCCAGTGGGTGACTTGTCTGTCCTACTCTTGGGTCATGGCTCTTGAGAACTTAACATGTAGGAACTTAAGATTTTTCTTTAGTCCTACACTGACAACTCCTCTCTAGGAAGTGATGGTAGTGGAGTGGAGCATGACACTCTCCTGGGGGGTGATGGCAATAAAGAAGAGTGCAGGGGAGACAATAAGAATGTACCAACTAATAGCTCAAATTCCTATCATAAACATTTAAAAAATTGAGCATTATCATGTAGACTATTTTAAACGTCTTTTGTACATTGTTAATATGTTCCACTGTCATTGTATACTCTTTTATACAGCTTTAAATAGCTGCACCATGTATCATCGCATACAAACTTCCTAACTAAGCAAATAAAAGTGGTTTTTTTATTTTCACTTAAAAAAAAGGCTGGGATGACTTTCCTTACACATTTTTCTTTTTTTTAGACTAGGTCTTGCTATTTTTGCCCGTGGAACCGCAGGCTCTCATTGCCTGGGGTACCACGGACTCAAGCGATACCCAGCCTCAGCTTCCCAGGTAGCTGGGATTACAGGCGCATGCCACCATGCCCAGCTATTATTTTGGGACTAGGTCCCAAAATACGTGCCCCTGGAGGAACTTGAACCATGATTCCTGGCCCTGGCCGTGGCTTCCTAGGCTGCTGCTTACAGGCATGCGGCATCCGGCCCTTACATACATTCTTTATGTCAATTTTTTTTTTTTTTTTGGAGACTAGGTCTTGCTGTGTTGCCCGGGGTAGTCCCAATCCCATGGACTCAAGCAATCCCCAATCCCCAGCCTCAGCCTCCCAGGTATCTGGGATTACAGGCACCTGCCCCTGCGCCCGGCGGCTTTTTCAGACTAGGTCCTGCTATATTGCCCTGGGTAGTCTCGAACCTGCCAACTCAAGCGATCCCTGGCCTCTTTGCCTCCCGGCGCTTGGATTACAGATGTGTGCAACCACACTTAGCTTTTTATGTCGATTCTTGCTTCCTCAGAGAATATAAGATGTTTATTTTAACATAAACTCATTCCAACCCAAGCTCGTGGGTACATTTCTGAAGAGACACAGAGACACCCTTGCAGAAGCACACAGAGCTACACCCTGTCCTGACCTCACTGTTGGGGGGGGGGTCTGTCTCATTTGTGTTGAATCCAGACACAGCCCATCCTTCCACCCACAGCCAGAGAGTGAAGGCCAGGGCAGTTGGGGGTGACTGGTGTTTGGCATCTGGGACAGCAGCGGTGTCTTCACTGGGCAATCAAGTGACCCACTCATGCTGGTTTGCCTGAGCCCTTGTTGGTTTTAGCACACAAAGTTCCAGCTCCCAGGAACCAGGCTGGTTGGTCACCCTCCAGGGCGAAGGTTACTGCCAGGTCACTCACTCCCCTTCAGCACTGACCTGATCTTGGCAGATTGCTGGCCCTGGGTTTGGCCTGAAGATGTGGCTGAAGCTGAGGGGCAGGCCAGGTTGATCTTGAAAGAACGTAGCCTCGAGCCTGCTGGAAGTCTTGAGGGGAGCAGAGAAAAACCATATGTGTTCAGGGTCCCCTGCTAAGAGCCCTGACTTAAACCTTCCCCTACCCCACTGTGCAGCCCTTGTTGAGAACTGACCATCTTCGTTTGAGGTATGACATCAGCCTCCTGCTGGCCCACTCATCTGCAGCCATCCCCTCTTCCAAACCAGTTCTTTAAGCCTAAAACGTGTCTTTCCCCATAGCCTTCATTAGCCCGCCAGCACCCTTGAGATGGCCAGCTGGTGAGGGCAGAGCACAGACATTGTAGTCAAATAGATGGGGCTCAAGGTCCACCATTCCTGGGTTGTGTGACCTTGGGTAAGACCCTTGATTTCTTTGCGCTTCATTTGTGAATTTTTGAAAAAATTATTTATATATATGAATTTCACATCATTGTAATCCGAGGGTTTCAACCCCCCTCCATTCTCCCCTTTTCACCCCCTGCCCAAAGTTATGTGTTTCAGTTTGGTGCTTAGCTTGTTTTGACTTTTCCTCATGACTTTTGTTAATTTTTTCCCTATATCCCATATATTAGTGAAACCATTTGGTTTCTGTCTTTTTCTTTTTGACTTGTTTCTGCTAATGTGATTTCTTCTAGGTACATCCATGTTATCATAAAATCATCAAATTTGTCATTTTTAATTGATGAGTAATATTCCATAGTGTATATATACCACATTTTTTCCATCCAGTCATCTGGTCATTTGTGAAATGTTTAAATCAGCTCCATGGGGTTAAAGGAAGAAGTAAATGAAAGAGATAATATAAGGATAAAGTATCTGTGCAATGTCTGCCACATGGCAAGTGCAAAAGACATAGCTATTCTTGTCATGATGGCTCAAAACTTGCCCAGAGCCTCCAGCTTGCTATCCCGTAAACCAATGACCCCGTCTTGTCTTACAGCTTTATGCTGGGATTTATACACTTCTGCTGCCCACTAGTGCTATTCCCTGGGTGAATTCTTTCTTTTCTGTCTACATTTGTAGATGTGTTCTCCTGCCTTAAATTCCCTTCTTTGTTGAAGCTCCTATTCATCCTACTACAGCCCCTTTCCACCTTGTTGGATAACCATCGGCAATTGCAATGTAATCAGTCCTCATGATGCCTGTTGTCATGCAAGCACCAGGCTCACCATCTGGGTAGGTTCTTTATTGGTTCTAGCAGTTACACAGACATACTAGTCAGGACAGGGTAGGCCAGGCCAAGGCTGGGGATACTGGCAGGTAGGCAAGCCTCTCACCCCCCAGGAATCTTCACACTCTTTCTCTGGGCTCATCACTCTGGCATTTTCTCATGTTCTCTTATGCTGTGCTCCTATAGTGTGCTCTTACGCGTACTCTTTTGTGCCCTCTAGCCCCTCTCTCATAGGCCCAGGTGTGCACACTTACATGTCCGCACACCCATGGGGCTGTGCAAACATGGAGAAGATGCAATATCCCAGGTGCTGGTTATAAGGCCAATGGAAGAAAAAGCCTGACTAAATCATTTGTCCCTCACACCTTCTCCAGGAAGCCTCCTGCAAAATCCCGGGTGAAATGGAGTTTCATCTTGATCTTGATCATTTGCACTTGGCACTGATCATTATGTCAGAATTTCTTATTATGGTGATTTACACCCATCTGTCTTCTCTACCAGATCATGGAATGCTTGAGAGAAAGGTCAACTGCATTCCTCAGCACAGAGCTTGGCACAGAGAACTCTGTTCCAATGAGAGTGTTCACTGTGCTAGGATAGCGGCAGACCAGGGCTCTGGAAGGTCTGAGATAACAGATACCAGTGGGTTGGGGTCCTGGCTCACTTAGAAAGGTGGCCTGGGGATTCAGCCGAGAGACAGAGGAACAGATACTCAGGCAGATAAAATGATGTGTGCAGAAATCTAGAGTTGGGAAGGTGAGTTTGTGTTTAGGGAAAAGCAAGGGTCTTACTGGGAAGGGTAGACTAGGCACAAAAGCCAGAGAAAGGCAGGCTGGAATCTCACCAGAGGGGGAGCTGCCCCTGTTCTTGCCTCATGGTTGAAGTTCTCCACCTGGGCTTGACCCAGGTGCACTGGGGGATGACTGAGCAGAGTCATCAGATGAAATATAGGGCACTCTGACAAACCTGATTCTCAGGGAAGCAATGGATACTTTTCAAAAGTGTAAGTATGTTCCAAATAATCAGAAGACACGCTTATACAAAAAAGCTATTTATCGTGTATGTGTAATTCAAACTTCACTGGGTAGCCTGTGTTTCCATTTGCTCTACCTGGCAACCCTACATGTAAAGAATGCAGTGATGCTGCAGTGTCAGAGGTATCATTACCATTTTTTGGACCATTGCTTCATGAGCAAAGACAGATCGAAGTGTGTGAATCCCCACTGCACCTAAATGCAGATAAACATGACGAACGGTAATGGCTCCAGAGGAGGCAACAGGAGCGTTTCCAGAGCACATGAGTGATGGGCATGTTGGGAATGAGTGTCTGGGCGCTGGAGCTCAGGCCTCACCTGCCATCCCTGGAGAGTGAGGCTCACTCAAGGGTCACTTCTGTAGGCGAAAAGCTCAGGCCTGAGAAACAAGGCTAGAAGAGGTGATGGGTTCCCAGGCCCACTTAACATCATTCTGTTTAATTTGGGCCAGGGATTTAGCCAACACCACATGAGAGACTACTGTGGGGGTGGCCTGGAGCCAGTTTCTATTTGGATCCCTGTTTCTATGGTGATGGGAACTCTGTGGTCCTTGCCTGGAAGGGAAAATGGTGGCATCGGAAACATAGCTCTTTCACCCCAACCCTGGCTGAGTGATCTCTAGGCTATGGTCTCATGGGCCACAGAGAATGGGAAAGGGACTTGAGGACAAGCTGATTAACAGATATTGGGGAATGGCAAATAAAGATGAGTTCTCCCTCTCCTCTGCAGCTGCCAGAACCTCATGGGAGGCAATATTTACCACACATATGACTAAAGTGTTGCAAATTATCTTGGGTAATTTTACAACACTTGTTTGGTGTTAACCCCATTTACAGAGATGGAAAATAAGGTTCAGAGAGATGCAAACAGAGTTCAGAACAGCAAAGTAGGACTTGAACCTATACTTCCAAAAGTTGATTTTTTTTCTCGGTCACAATGGACATAACTCCCTGGGATCTCCCACCATGGGCCCCAGTGCCCATGGAGGAGGAGACTTCAAGGCTCCTTTTTCCTGAATGAGCTCTCCAGTTCCTAGCTCAGAGTCCCAGCATAGCTAATCATTAAACACCATGGTCCTTTCTCCATGGGTGCCAAAATGGGTGGCTCCTACCATATTCCCAGAAGGGGTTCAGTTCACTACTACTTTTCCCAAAATCCCTCCCACACCCCTTTCACCTCTGAACTACTGGTCACTGAGTAATGGGTAGGACACAACTGTGTATGTTAATTTTTCCTTGTTGGTGTTCCAGAAATATCCATGGAAGGGAGAGAGGTGAAAGACTGACAGTTTGACAGATGGTTTAGGCAAGAAGAGCTGGTGACTGAGCTTGTCTGATCAGATTGTCTACCGAGTAGTGCTTTAAGGGAGTGATGATGTATTAGTTAAGGCAATGTTAGCTAGCTGCTGTAACAAACAACCCCCACACATACTATCACTCAAACACAGCATGCGTTCTTGTCTCATTCCTGGAATGTGCCAGACAGGTGATCTGATAGTTATCGGGCTGCCAAATAAAATATATGGCACTCGGTTGAATCTGAATTTCAGATAAACAAAGAATTTTGGGGGGTATGAATCTGTCCCAAATGTTGACTGTCTGACCAGTGATCCTGAGGGCTGAGAGCTAGGCCTAGAAAGTTAATTGAGGTTGCCTCTACCCCCAATTTATTCCCAACACATTATACTAAGCATCATTCATGGCTTTTCTAAAGTTCATGGGATATCCTGGTTTCTCTTTGCTAATTCTGACAACTCTAGATAGGCTAGGCAGGTGGTCTTGCTTCAGCCCTAGTTCAGGGACCCAGGCTATCACCTTCTGTGTCTGCACCCTCAGTCTGTGGTTTCCAAGATCCTGACACTCATTTGCATCAGATTGATGACAGGGGAAGGAGCCTGGAAGATCCTGTGGGGAGTTGTTTCTAGGCTGGATCTACGCCTGCAGCATATGACTCTTCACATGACTGGAATTGAGGGTGTAGCCACACCCAACTCCAAGGGAGCCTGGGAAATGGACTAACTGACTCTGTGCTCAGGAATAAGGGGGAGGTTTCATGTACAGCTGACCAGTCTATTTGAAAAAAAAAAAAAACTTTCAAAAGAAGATAGGGTATCTATCCTAGGGTAATCTTTTTGAAACTAAAGTTTTATTTCAGCCTGAACACATTCCAGAAGGGAATGAACCTGTGTCTGTTTTCGTTGATGATAATCCTTCTTTTCCTTGCAGAAAACTTATGTCTTCTTTGTTGCAGAGCTCTTATTTTTATTTTTTTTCCTAGATGAAGGTCTAGTACTGGATTGTCAACTTTGAGTTTCAACACCCAATAGAACTGGGAAGAACCTGGGGTCACCCTACTAGCTGTGAAAAGTTGGACAAGCATCTTAACCTCTCTGAGATGCAGTGTCATTATCTGTGAAATGGGGCCAATGGCATTTACCTACTAGTACATGGCTGTGAGGATGCAGCCTGGCACTTTACCAGTCACATAACTGGAATTAATGAACAGGAGTGACCTCCATGCTCCATGCTCCTGTTCCTTTCTGTTCCTGTACCAGGGACCTGACTTGAGCTGCACTTGTCTAGAAGACTGATTGGAGGGTCTTCTCCAGAAATCTGTCTGCAGCACTGAGAAGAGCCAAGTGGGCAAACAGCTTAGAAAATGCCTGATGCCATCAGCCAGGAGGAGTGTATGTTTGAGATCTTTCTCCTGGTCCATCACTCAGAACCCTTTGCAGTCTCCTGTCTGTGGCCTGAGGGAGCGGGATGCAGTGGGGGAACATGGAGAGGCCCATTTTAATAAAACTTCAGACAATCATTGGCTCCCAAGTCTTCCTGCAGCACAGCATGGAGAGAGGTGGTCCCCATGGGGCACAGACTGGCTGTGAGTTGCCTAGGAGTTGACACATCCATGGTGGAGATGGTGCTGCTGGGTGGGAGCTGAGCTAAAGATGAGCCCAGACCAGAATTGGGGAGTTTGCCCATCATCTGCCAGGAGTGGAAGATGGAGAAGACATAGTAGCTGCTGGCATGTGCTGGTAGAAATGCCCGCGTAATCTAGAATTACTTAAGGAGGTGCTAGAAGTAGCTACACATTTGGAGTTACTAGGTGGAGGGGAGCAATGGTTATCAGTAATGATTGACTGTGTTTTCAACCCAGAGTTGGCCTGGCTGTGTAACCCAAGTAGCATCATTTTCTTCAAGGAATAGCATCCCTCAACTCCATTTGGATGCTTTGGCATTGGTGGTTCCCATGATTGGCCTTCCCCTGGGGAGTCTGTGCCTTTCAGCAAAAAATGATTTACCATCCTTGATTTGAGCTCAACTTCTCTGCTCTGTCCCTGCCTGCAACCCACGTCCTGCCGATTAAGGACAGATTGTCGTCTAGTCGCTGAATCATTAATTTGGGGTGTGTGACTCTTGCTTGGCAGAGCCTTTTCTGCTCTGAAAACCTCCGATTATAAATAGTTCAATAATACATGTCCTCCTGAGTTTAAGATTCGGGCTTATGTAATTGGAAATGTGGATGTGAAGCAAGTTAAAGTTGATGCCATAAAGACAGTAAAATAATTAATCACTTTGCTCTGTTTAATAGATTCAAGGGCACAGGAACAGTCTGGCAGCCAAGGGTGAGTCCTTCAGAATGGTGCTTGCTGTCACTGTGATCTTGGCAGGCACTCGGGGAAGAAACCCCCGAAATCAGCATGGGGGGGTCAGAGGATGGGGTCTCTGCGGAGTACACCCCCACAACCCACTGAGCTCCTGTTTGTAGACTTGTCTGACTTCTGTGGCCCTGTGACCCCCCCCCCCTCTGCCAGTGGCTTCCAGTGCCTGGACACTGGCAGAATGTACATGGGCTCTTGAGTACTTGCCTGGCTCAGCCTGCCTGGCTGGCCCCCTGGATGTGGCGCTCTGATTAGAACAAGCCTGTGCATCCCATAGAGGACATGTACACCCACGGTTCTATCTTCACCACACTCCAGGAAGCAGACAGAGCAGTTTCTCTCCCCACTCAACCTGTCCTCAGGGAAAGCAGAGGCTTGGCTGGGTTCTGCAGGAAATGGTCCATCTTAAAGTCACATGGTGCCTGCTGGAGCTGGGTCTTGCATATCTGTCCTGGTGACTGTGCCCTCTTGGCTCTGCCTTGCTGGCTTCTTGAGGGGCAGGAGCATGAGGGTATGGTTATTTGTGGGAGGGAGGCTGCTCCGGGAGCCAGGGCCAACAGAGTGCTGAGAGAGCTAACATTTGCGCATTAGCAATGTACCACACACTGTTGTAACCACTCTTGCCCATTTATTTATCAAATTTTCCTCTGAGCTGGTTGCTATGCTTGTCCCCATTTTATAGATAAGGAAACTGAGGCACAGAGAAGTTAAGAAGCTTGTGCAAGGTCGCACAGCTGTAAGTGGCAGAGATGGGATGCACAATGCTCTCAAACCTCTGGCGCCTTGGAAGTTCATTTGCAGCCTTGAGGCAGGGTTTCTTTCCCCCTGACTTGGTACCTCAGTAGGGAGTCGAGGCCCTGGCACAGAGAAGGGGTTCATACAGTGCTTGTTGAAGGACTAAAAGGCTCACCAAGTGATCCTGCTGCTTCTGGATTAGCCAGCTCCTCACTGAAGTCATTTATTGCTGCCACATGTGTTTCTACATCTGACCAGGCCCTGCCCCAGCACAGGAGGAAGAGCAGTGGGGGAGCCAGCCTCTGCTTCTGAGGAGGCAGATGGAGTGTGTATGTGTGTGTGTGTGGCGGGGGAGGGGTGGGGGCATGTGGGCAGTGCAGTGATAGGAACACACTGGGTGTTGAAAGAGGGCCAGGGCAGACAGCAACATGACAAGGGAAAGGACAGATGCGTCACGGAGGGGACAGTTTCTCCTGGAGGCAGGAATCAGCATGGGTACTTGGGCTCCACTGAGGCACCGTCCAGTGGGAGCAGCCAAGCAGGACCTTGGTAGGCTTTGCGACAGCTAAGGATCTGGGCTTTCTCTAGAGTCACTGTGGAGTGTCATGGCCCAGTGAAGTTTTGGGAAACTAGGGCTAAAGAAAGAACAGGGACTGGAGGCCAGTGAGGAGGGAGAGGAGGCCATGGGGATCAGGGCAGCGGGAGTGGAAGGGGGGAGGAGGGTCTGGAACCTGCCTCTCCCTAGCCCCACCCATGCCTGGAACAGCTTTAGGCTTGTTCTGTGGGTTACAGGTGAGCTCTGGGGAGGGGCCATGCATTTGAGACCTGCAGCCACTTCCTGCCTTTCAGACCCTCTCTCCTGAAAAGAGGAGCAGTTCTTGGTGCTTTTTTGCCTGATTCTATCCAACATGACGTGTGGTGTGTATAGACTGGATTGAGGGAAAAGCAAGAAGATTTTTACTGGGGTGGCCTAATTTTTCTCTTCGTGGCAACTGGTAATTAAGAGGAGTTTGAGTTGCGGCCTCCGTCAGAGCCTCAAACTGAAAGGCACCAGAGGGGTCACAGATGAGTCCTCATCCTTTGCAGAAATACAGGAGCTCCTCTTGGGGCCCTGGGCAGATGACTTTTAGGGCTCTATCAGGGTTGGAGGGAGTGGGAGAGAGGACATGGGATGTTTCACCAGCTACACAGACCTCTGCTCAGATGTGCTGTTCCCCCTGGACCATGGACTACCCTTCCCCTTTTCCAGCGTAGTCTCTTTATCCTGCCAGGTCAGTCCTCCTTTCCTATTACAAAGCTGTCATCTGAGTTTTCCACTGGGTTCTTCCCCAGTCCTGGGTAATGGTGAGACCACAATTCCTATGTTCCTCCATCCCCTTGCTGGTAACCCCAACCCTCTTGCTTTGATTTTCCGGTCACCAGGACCTATAGTTCAAAGGGGTTGGTCAGGGCAGGAGGCTGAGTGGCTGATGATCCTTCAAAGGCTGTGACAGAAGAGCCTGGTCAGGTCTTGCTCATCACTGCCACCAGCTCTTGCCTGGAGCAGCAAGCAGGTCTTCAGTGAGACCTGTTGTACGGCCCATGACATTTCCTCGTTTCAACTTCTCAAGAAATACAAAAGGCAGACATGACATTAAAAATTAACATGAATTGTAAGATTCCTTCTGATAATAGGGGCGCTAAAATGTGTGGGGAAACAATATAGACATTTGAGCATCAAGAATATGTGTGGTCAACTAAACAAAAGCAAAACAAAAAGCCCAATCAAAAAATGGGGAGAAGAACTAAAAAGACACTTCTCCAAAGAGGAAATACAAATGGCCAACAGGCACATGAAAAACTGCTCAACATCGCTAGTAATAAGGGAAATGCAAATCAAAACCACAATGAGATACCACCTTACACCAGTAAGAATGGCCCACATCCAAAGAA